>KV000030.1:101435-135132 GCA_001598015.1 Dorcoceras hygrometricum | reverse complement strand
TTTCAAATCCATATATCCCGATCAGATCAACGACCATTGGTAAATCGAGAGTCGCTATAGATCCTATAGCTATGCATACATCTTGGAGATCGAATAGTGACATCGCGAGTGTAACTAGGTAAACACATTTATCTAAAACACTTCTAGTACTCTGGCCAGAGATTTATACACTATTATCCCCTCAGATAGCATAGGATATCCACGCATGTGTGCGAGCGGTGAATCCTCGACAACGATGCATCGAGTCATGAGGACTAATCAGTACAACCAAGACCTCGGACTTATCCACTCGACAAATGGTAACCACTTGGAAAGTCCGAAGGAGGATAGTTCGATAGATCACCAGGTCGCTATCTATCTGCATGCTCAGAACATCACAATGTTCCCTACCAATGAATCATGGTACTTCGCATCGCAGATACTAGTCTCGAACTCGGGCGGCCTTATCCTCATTTTGACGGCCCAATCGACTAGGAACATGTTCAGAATACACAGTGACTATTAGATGTGTTTCATGATAGCCGTCATACCCACTATCACATCTAACATACACTTAAGTGCATTCTAGGTCTTTACTCAATGCAATTGTAAATCATTACACACATAATGAAAGTTAAGAACGCCATATAAATAAATGCGAATATCATATATAAAGATTGTTTCATACAAGAGTCAATAAACCCACACGCCACAAGTTGGCTAGTTGGGCATCTACTCTAACATAACCTTCTTTGGGATTTTGTACTGAGGGAAGTACAAATCTTGCTTAGCGATTAGAAGAAATGTGGAAAATTTAGTAGTTTTCTTCAGAGGTTGAGCAGTAGGTGGTTGACCAAAGAGATCTAGTTCCTTTGAGAACGGTGGGTAAGCGTGACCTGTAACTAGATTGTGCTTGTTATGTGTGGATTTTTGAACCTCTGCTTGTGAATCCTGTGTTTCTTGCGAAATTCTCCTTCTTAGATCTTGCTGGATTTGAGAATTAAGGGTAGGTCCACTCTTAGATTCATCAGGTTGTTTGTATGTTTTGGGATAAATTGGATCTTTGATGTGCGATTTGCGAGTACCGGCTGTGTTGTTATGGACACGTAGTGTGTTTTATGTGTTAAAGCCGAGGAAATTGAATATCAAATCCTTCTGATGGAATGAGCGGGACTAGACCCTCAATTTGACTGTTTTGGCTAACAAGGAATTTTGGAAAGGATATTTGAGAGACCGAATCTGAGATGAGTGGAGCGTATCCTCATCTATGTTGGGACAGCCTTTTATTATTGTGTTTTGTTTCCTTCAGATTCGAGTTTTGTTCCTACTCTGTTGGTAATTGGTTGTTCTTAGTTTGGTAGTGCCAACATGAACTATATTCTTGGCTCGGCGTGTTCTTGCGGAGGAAGTGAGCCAAAAACCTTCATATATGCTACAAGTGTTAAATCAGTTTTCTGTAGCTATCTGCTCGTGATTGTTTCTCAGCAATTGATTTATGGTTGTTGTGTTTTCCCGTTATCTTGAATGCTCTGTTAGTAGCCTTTGGGGTTGAGAGTTGGCGCACTTGTGATCGTTTAGCATGTAGTTTAGCCTTCCAGTGTTAGCTATGTTAAAGATGGTTTTGTTTCATTCCAGAGTTGCTGTGTGATTTCGAGGGCGAAATCTTTTAAGGTGGAGAGGAATGTGAGACCTGGATTTGTGTTTAAGATTAATCGTGAGAATTAATCGGTGTTTAGAGATTCTTGGTGGTTTAAGATCTCTGTTTGTAAGTTTGGTTGGCATTTTCTGGTCAGATTTCACATTTAGAGCATTTCTGAAAGTTTTCGTATTTTTGAGATTTTGGGTAAAAGCTGGTTTTGTGAGCTAGAAGCTGGTCGGTGGCGAAAAACCAGTCGTAGCGTGTAATTGTAACGCGGGAGATCAAACGCCGTCGTTTTAGTGAAATCTGAATGCGTTGTGTTAAGTGAAAGCTGGTAGCGTGTTTGTGTCCAGCTGCTGTTTTATTTTGTTTGTTGAGGGCAAACGACAGCGTTTCGATAAGTTGGCGCGATGTCGTTGTTGGGGACCATGGCGGATCCGGATCCCGTCTCCCGGTGGTGCAGCGGAAGATTAAAATTAGCGCCGGAAACACTCAATACAATAAAACAGCGCTATAAACTACGAACCAATTAATAGGGCGCTTAGTAGATTACCTTGCTGGCGACTTGCGCCTGGCTCCAACCGGAATTACAAGAAGACCGGCTCTTCACGGTAGGCGGCTGTAGATTCGTCAATCAGGTCCACGACCGGAAGGGAGACTCCTTCTTCAGCCTGCACTAGAAGTCCTGACGAGATCAACCCAGCTCCAACCGGAATTAAAAGAAGACCGGCTCTTCACGGTAGGCGGCTGTAGATTCGTCAATCAGGTCCACGACCGGAAGGGAGACTCCTTCGTCAGCCTGCACTAGAAGGCCTGAAGAGATCAACACGGACGGATTCTCCTCGAAAAACTGATCGAAGCAAGTCCGATCAATCAACGGCGGGCGGCGGCCGACGGCGGGAAGCGGCGGCAACGGCGACGGCGTGGGAGGAGAAGGAGAGGGGGCGGCCGTGCTTTAGGGTTAGGGTTAAGGAGTTGTGTAATCTGAATCACTTGTTAAGTTGTCACCAATTAAGCCTTAAGTCTAATTAAATAGACTAGAAATGGACTTGGACCAGCCCAACGGGCCCGGGTCCAAATGACGATATCCATCGCTGCGACTTCATCGTGACTCCGATCGCCGATCAGATCGGACCGATCGACTCAGTTTCCAAAACTGAATGATATGATATGAAAAACAATTTTCAGACATCTAACCCTAAATTGCAATTTAGTCCTCCAACTTTTGGAAATTGTAATTTGACCCCTGTTGACTTTTGGGAAGTCGCACTCCCTAAAATCCTCCTCCTATGCTCAAAACATTGAGCTCAGTATCCGTACGGGAATCACAAATCCAGTACTTGTGTGACCCTCAATGGTTCAGGGATACAGCTAGCCGTGGACCCACAACCATTGTGGCTCCGAAATCACAATTCCGGACTTGCCCATCGGATCATGGTAAGAGCGTCTAGCAACATCGCACCATGATCCCCTAGGTATCACTGATAGTGCCTGAAAGAACCAGTTGGTCGTGGTTAGCGTACAGTACGGTCCCTTCAATCCATATATCCTGATCAGATCAACGACCATTGGTAAATCGAGAGTCGTTATAGATCCGATAGCTATGCACACATCTTGGAGATCGAATAGTGACATCGCGAGTGTAACTAGGTAAACCCATTTACCAAAAACACTTCTAGTACTCTGGCCACAGATTTATACACTATCGTCTCCTCAGATAACATAGGATATCCACGCATGTCTGCGAGCCCCTGTTGACTTTTGGGAAGTCGCACTCCCTAAAATCCTCCTCCTATGCTCAACACATTGAGCTCAGTATCCGTGCAGGAATCTCGAATCCAGTACTTGTGTGACCCTCAATGGTTCAGGGATACAGCTACACGTGGGCCCACAACCATTGTGGCTCCGGAATCACAATTTCGGACTTTCCCATCGGATCATGGTAAAAGCGTCTAGCAACATCGCCCCATGATCCCCTAGGTATCACTGATAGTGCCTGCAAGAACCAGTTGGTCGTGGTTAGCATACAGTACGGTCCCTTCAATCCATATATCCTGATCAGATCAACGACCATTGGTAAATCGAGATTCGTTATAGATCCGATAGCTATGCACACATCTTGGAGATCGAATAGTGACATCGCGAGTGTGACTAGGTAAACCCATTTACCAAAAAACACTTCTAGTACTCTGGCCAGAGATTTATACACTATCGTCTCCTCAGATAACATAGGATATCCACGCATGTCTGCGAGCGGTGAATCCTCGACAATGATGCATCGACTCCTACATGCATCGGGGCCTCACCCAATCACGCCGCCTAACGACCCCAAGTGAGTCGGCAAACGGGTCAAAGTGAGGCGCCTATCACGTAGAGTCTCATTGACGTTTCGAGTCGTGAGAACTAATCAGTACAACCAAGACCTCGGACTTATCCACTCGACAAATGGTAACCACTTGGAAAGTTCGAACGAGGGTAGTTCGATAGATCACCAGGTCACTATCCATCTGCATGCTAAGAACATCATAATGTTCCCTACCAATGAAACATGGTACTTCGCATCGCAGATGCTAGTCTCGAGCTCGGGCGGCCTTATCCTCGTTTTGACGTCCCAATCGACTAGGAACGTATTCAGAATACACAGTGACTATTAGATGTGTTCAATGATAGCCGTCATACCCACTATCACATCTAACATACACTATAGTGCATTCTAGGTCTTTACTCAACGCAATTGTTAATCATTATACAACACAATGAAAGTAAAGAATGCCATAAATAAATGCGAATATCATATATAAAGATCGTTTCATACAAGAGTCTATGAACCCACACGCCACAAGTTGGCTAGTTGGGCATCTACTCTAACACCCCAATAATATGAGCCAACGTTAAAGGGAGTTTCAACCGACTCACAACAATTGTCAATGGCGTGGACAGCTTTCCGGCATACATAACCCCCTCAATAATATGAGCCGGGCCATGTATGCGGGTAGCATCGGCGTACACCCATTGTTGATGGAAGGTAGAGATAATTTAAACAGATTTAAATTCCCTTTAGTTTATCGAATAAACTTTTATCTTGATATCAGTTTTAAATCGTATTTAAAACGAGGGATTTTATTTTTGAAAATTTTGGTCTCATGCAATTTTAAATCATAATTTAAAAACATGCGGATTCAACTAACATATATCAAATATATATAACTTTGGGATGATCGATCGCGAGATCTATGCGGTCCGTGGTTGCCAATCACGGACCTGGGTCCAATCCTAGGTGAAATGCAATATGCAATGCAATCCTATTACAATTGCTTCCGGTTTTACAGATCTTCGATCTTCAATATCTTTGATCGTCATCGGTCCACCATCTTCAAATGTCCTCCCACTAAGTCTAGTAATTTACAATTAAATTTCCATGAAACATAAGGGATACAATTTTAAGGGGTGGGAACGGGCCACAAACAGACCCACTTTATAAAATGATAATCAATAATATTAAATACAAACTGAAATCGCAAAACCTAATGCATACACCTAACACATTGGGCACGGCTCTCGATCATCCCAAACATGCAATCAATCTAATTAATATGCATAAATTTAAATAATCAAATTATTTACTACAAAATCATATTTTAATCATAAAATCGCATTTTATAATAAAATCGCATTTTGTCGATAAAATCATATTTCAATCAACAAAATCATATTTTAATCATAAAATCACATTTTACAACTAAAATCATATTTTGCAATTTTAATTGCATCATATTGGGCTTAAAACAATTTTAGGCCCAAAATCTAAAAAATTTCAAAATCGACCAAAATTGGCTCGATATCGAATATCGGCCCAAAAACTTTATGGGCTGCCCGGGACAGGCCCTAACAAATCTAGAATAAAATTAGCCGTCGCATCGCTGCCGGAGACATCGCCGGACGGCGGCGGCCGCTGCCAACATGTTGCGCGCGGCACAAGGCCGCGCGCTTGGCCGCAACATGCGCGGCAGCGCCTCGTGCTTCAATGTCGCGCAACCAGTGTGCTAAGGGGCAGCAACCGGTCGGCCATCAGTAGCGCAACAATTTGCGCTGGGCAGGGCCAGCGATCGGCCGCTATGCGCGGCAGGCGCGCATATGCGCGCAGCGGCAAGGGGTTGCCGCCGCCAACGGCGGCGGCCGGCGGCCATCTTCCAAAATTTTTTTTTGTGTTCGATCTGAAAATTTCAAGATTCATGCAATATAGGCAACAATGTATTGAAGGATCCGAGCCTTGGCTCTGATACCACTGTTGGCATACGGTGGCGGATCCGGATCCCACTTCCCGGGGGCACAGCGGAAAACAAAAAATTGGCCTGGAAAGTGTTCAATACATCAAAAATAAATCTACAAACATACATAGGGTGTTCATAGATTAGTCACCTTGCTGGCGTCTAGGCGCCTGGCTCCAACCAGAAATTCACAGGGAAAATCTGGCTCTTCTCGGTAGGCGGCGGTAGATCCTCCAATCAGGTTCACGACCGGATTCAATCTTCCTCCGTAAATCTACACTAGAAGACTTGACGGATTCAGCACGGACGGAAACTCCTCGTCGCGGTGGCCGGAACAAGTCCGGCAAGAGGCGGCGGCGCGTGGAGGAGGCCGATGGCGGCGCGTGTGATCGGCCGAGAAGGGGGCGGCCATGTGTGTGTATATGGAGGTTAGGGTTTGTGTAATAATTAAGCCCTAATCCATCTTAATTAAATAAAGATGGTAGATGGGCTTGAACCGGCCCAATGGACTTGGGTCAAACCCAGGTCCATATGAATATTAGGCTCGTTAAATTCACCACGGTTTCATCATAACTCCGATCGACGATCAGATCGGACCGATCGACTCAGTTTCCAAAACTGAACGTTATGATGCGAAAAACAATTTTTCAGATACCTAGTCCAAAATGACAGTTTTGCCCCTCAACAGTGGGAAATCGCAATTTGACCCCTGTTGACTTTTAGGAAGTCGCACTCCCTAAAATCCTCCTTGAGTGCTCAACACATTGAGCTCAATTTCCGTGCGGGAATCATGAATCCAGTACTTGTGTGACCCTCAATGGTTCAGGGATACAGCTAGCCGTGGGCCCACAATCATTGCAGCTCCGAAATCACAATTTCGAACTTGCTCAACGGATCATGGTAAAGCGCCTAGCAACATCGCCCCATGATCCCCTAGGTATCACTGATAGTGCCTGCAAGAACCAGTTGGTCGTGGTTAGCGTACAGTACGGTCCTTTCAACACATATCCCATTTACCTAAAACACTTCTAGTACTCTGGCCAGAGATTTATACACTATTATCCCCTCAGATAGCATAGGATATCTACGCATGAGAGCGAGCGGTGAATCCTTGACAACGAAGCATCGACTCCTACATGCATCGGGACCTCACCCAATCCCGCCGCCTAATGACCACAAGTGAGTCGGCAAACGGGTAAAAGTGAGACGCCTATCATGTAGAGTCTCAATGAAGTTTCGAGTAGTGAGGACTAATCAGTACAACCAAGACCTCGGACTTATCCACTCGACAAATGGTAACCACTTGGAAAGTCCGAACGAGGGTAGTTCGATAGATCACCAGGTCACTATCCATCTGCATGCTCAGAACATCACAATGTTCCCTACCAATGAAACATGGTATTTTTCATCGCAGATGCTAGTCTCAAGCTCGGGCGGCCTTATCATCATTTTGACGGCCCAATCGACTAGGAACGAGTTCAGAATACACAGTGACTATTAGATGTGTTTCATGATAGCCGTCATACCCACTATCACATCTAACATACACTATGGTGCATTCTAGGTCTTTATCCAACACAATTGTTAACATTATAATCATAATGAAGATAAAGAACGCCATAAACAAATGCGAATATCATATATAAATACTGTCGTATACAAGAGTCTATAAAACCCACACGTCACAAGTTGGCTAGTTGGGCATCTACTCTAACATCTACTACTGGTAATCGGAGAAGATAAGGTTCGGTGAATAGTAACTAGGGTTCTAAGACGAACTGAAGTATCGAATTCTCGAGAGAATATCTTCTAAGTGTTGGGAAATAATAGCGAGACCACAGTCAAAGTCCTCTATAAATATAACTTAAATCTCCCCAAATCTGATGAACAGTAGCCACCGAGAACACAGGGCTCACATCTGATACCCACTCAGATCTGAGTACTACTCCAGATCTGGACCATACGACATACCAGCGTGCTACTACCAAACGACGTCACACAAGAGTACGCTCAAAGCGAGTAGCTAGCACCATATTTGGTTTCTCAAAACGGCATCGCACTACAATCCAGCTAGTTCATAAACGTGTATCGCTAAACAACATGGCATCGGGACCCAAATCCGGATGACCAGATCTGACACTAGCATTGACCAGCGTCTACTACTAACTCAAAACGACGACACACTACTTTACGGTCTGGACAACCCGAAACCGGTCTACACCAAATTACAAACCAACCCGGTCCACGTAGCGCTACCAGATTTCACCCTCAAATCTAGTTTCTCCCAGAACGACGTCGCGTCACCATCCGTGCAGGAGGTTCAACTAGCGTATCCAGAATGGCTTGCGACAACCAGATCAGACCACCAGCCTTGATTACCATCAACCAGCGCTACAGCCGAAGTCACTACCCAGCACTTCTCAACTCCCAAATCTGGTTACTACCCCACAGAACTCTCCGACCGTCCAGAGATGCTTCCAATACACTTACATAGAGACCCGATTATGTTCACCAAGTATACTAGCTCAGAGCTGGCCCGTCCCAGATCTGCTCACGCCAGATCTGGTCTATACTAAACACGATTAATTAACTTAATTGTTCCAAAAATCTTTTGGGTCTCACACTTCCAGTTCGAACGAAGAGAAGACGTAGAAGCTTGGCTTCAAACTTCTAAAAAAAAATATCTTGACCCGATCTTTTTATTTAAAGTACTTGTGTTCAATAATTCCAATGGCTGTATTGATCCATTATTGAAGACTATCAGGGCTAATACATCCGTTGGCTTTTCTAATGGAGAATCTCACATGATTGAAAAACCTAAATACAACTGCTGAGGACAACAAGAAAGCCAACATGAAGCTAAGGATATTATATACAAAACTCTGGATAAAATATATTAATCAAAATTAAAATGTGTTCTCTGCCAAAGAAATTTGGGAGAAACTAACTCAGTTGTGTGAAGGAAATGACCAGACAAAAGAGAACAAGATTACTGTTGCAACTTAGAAGTTTGTCAAAATAAAGATGGTGGAGTTTGATGTAAGATTCATCAGCATAGTAATTGAGCTGGCAGCTCTTGATAAAGAGTACACAAACAAGGAGATAGCTCTGAAAGTGATGAGAGCTCTTCCCGGAGAGTGTATGTCAAGAGTATAGCCATATGGGAGTCCAAAAACTTAACAAACTAGAGCTACATGATCTGTTTGCTTATTTGAAGACATACGAGTTTGAGCTGTAGAATAGATCATAAAGAGAGCCTTAAGCTTCCCAGTCAACCAACTCTTGCTGCAACCAAGGAGAATCCTCTCAAAAATAGTAGAGCAATTGAGAAATGATGAGATGTCCCTTTCGTAAAGGTTTGGGAAATTTATAAGTAAAAACCAGTCGCAATTTCAAAATTTTTCTGATAAATATTACAAAAGAATTACTCAAATTCTACTTACTTGTCTTGTTTTAAATGTGGCAGAAAAGGGTACTTAGCTTTGGACTACACCAAGCTGAAGAAGGGTGACAAGAAGTCATCTGATTGTAGAAGAGGCAAGAATGACGGGTAATCATTCAGAAAGAGATGAGATCAAAAGGTGCTGATCGGAGAGGATAAAAAGAGAAAATGGGTTGAAACGGATTCAGATGAATCAAGTTCAAGCACCTCATCAAGTGAAAGCGAGAAAGAGGAAGCCCATTGTCTCATGACTGATGAAAGTCATGAGGCATTTGACTTTCTAGCATTGAATTTATAATAGATGACCTTATCTCTGCACTTAACGAAATGGTCATGGAGTACAAGAAGATTTCGTAGAAATTCGAGGAGATCAAAGAAGAAAATAAAGTATGATAGAAAACTCAGATGAACCAACTGCTCTCAGCTTGGTAAAACTGACAGCCTAAAGACTAAGTTGAGTACGCTACTGATTGAGAATGCAAAATTTTAAACTGATTCTCAAGATATTCTCAATGAAAATAAAATTTTAAATCAACTTGTGAGAACTTTGATCGGATATTATATTTCTTTAAGCAAATTGCATGAATTACAAGAGCCTGCAAATGACATAACAAGCTTTGTCTTCAACAATGTTGAGTGCAGATCTGCTGAATAAGTACTCAAGAGATTTTGGTTAAGGATAAATTTAAATAGATAAATTTTATCAAAGCCAACTCGACATATGATAATGTAGAGTCTGAAAAACATGAGTATCAGCCAACAACTCTACTGAACCACAGTGAGAGGCGTGGTATTGTATATGTTGAGCCTAAAAGTCTAGGCCAAGCTGACTTAAGAACAGATTAAGTAAGACTAGAGTTAAGTCCATATCAAGCTGGTCTGATCATGGTTCAGCAGAGGAAAACATGAATAAGGCGAATAAAAGCCAGCATCAGAACAACCTGATTCATAAGAGGAAAAGGCCTATTGATCCAAATGTGAAACACAGACCATAGCACACAACACACATTGATCTTGCACGAACCTTTCATAACATACACAGTGGCAAAAGTTTCAATTTATTCAAATATGAGTCCCGAAAGGACTAATCCAATTTGGACCCAAATAGATATCAGTACCAAAATTTTTTCTCTTGATTTCAGGTTAATCATGTGGAGCTGTTAAGGAATTCAACATGGTACTTGGATACTGGCTGCTCAAGGCACATGGTAGGAGATGTCAAGATGCTATTAGAAATCATCTATTGCAAAGACCAAGGTTCATCTTGGGAGATAAATCAAAATGTAACACTGTGGGTAAGAGTAAGATATCGATGGTAACATTATTATTAAAGATATCTTGCTTGTTGAAAATACTTTTTACAATCCGATTAGCATTAGCCAATTATGTAACAATAATTATGTTATTAATTTTTAAAAGCACACTTATAGTTCAGAGCCTAGATGGTGTGACCGTTTCGATATGACACAGATCAGGTAACACCAATAAGGTAATTTGGTCAGATTAGGCATTATCTAAACCTATGAGTTTCATTTCTGATTCATCTAAGTGTTGGTTATGACATAAATATATGATCACTTTGTTAGGATCGATTTACCCTCTGTTAGTGTATAGAAGTTATTTAGTCAATGACCAGCACTTAGAGGGAATAACCAGATCGAGTAACAGACGCTGGATCCAGCTAGACACTGAAACCAGATTGTGATGACTAAGCTGGTTCCAACTGGATGCTGAAATCGGATCGCTTTTGTGTGTGACCAGCTCGACGCTAAATCAGCGCAGTGCAAGAGCCTGGTTCTAGCTTGTTGTTGAAACAATCTCGATGAACGAACAAACGATCTGGTTATTTATTACTTGAGCTTTAATAGCTCAGTGCTCTTGAATATTTGTGCACCGAGATACAGATTGATTAATGAATTTAAATCATGTGGAAATAACTCAAACTGCACTCTTAAATTCGAAAGTCTTTTAAACAATTTTAAACACAATTATAAATATGCAGTGCGTATGAATGAATGTAGTAAAGCAGTAAAGAAATACCCTGATTTGTTTATGGAAGTTCGGAGCAAACTCTCCTACGTCTCCCCTTCTTCCGCAATCGAGAAGGATTCCACTAGAAGACTTTGATTGCAGCGTCCCTATGGAAATAACTCAAACTGCACTCTTAAATTCGAAAGTCTTTTAAACAATTTTAAACACAATTATAAATATGCAGTGCGTATGAATGAATGTAGTAAAGCAGTAAAGAAATACCCTGATTTGTTTATGGAAGTTCGGAGCAAACTCTCCTACGTCTCCCCTTCTTCCGCAATCGAGAAGGATTCCACTAGAAGACTTTGATTGCAGCGTCCCTACGCCACAACCAACTCCGATGACCCTCGACCGCAAGAACTCCTAGCCACACCACTGCACACTAAGCCCGCAAGTTGTGTGTCTAACAACATTTCTTTTACGCCTCAGTGAGAAATGTTACACACACTTCTTTAACATCTCAGTGCGAAAGATAACCCACACTTCTTTAACGTCTCAGTGCAAAAGACAGCTAGACTTGTTTAACGTATCTTCCAAAGACTACAATGGAAGTCATTTGATTTGATTCACTCAGCTAATCTAATCAGCTCTCTCAAAGTATATGTGAGTGAATCGCGTGTGATATTTACTGTGTAAGTTCAATCTCTTAATTATTAAATCTCACACACTGGGAAGTACTCCTATAAGATCTAGTTTTTCATTGTCTTCCCAGGTTCAGTGTTGTGCGTTCTTCTGATGTTTACATTTGGTTCGCACAACACTGTTTTGACTTCGCTCTTCTCAGCAACTGTCTTCATTCAGCTGCTTGTGCTCTATTTTATAGCCTGGCATGGATATTTTTCCGTTGGACACAAAGTAGTAGACGTTGAAGGGTCCTCTGAAACTGTTTTACTTTGCGTTCTTTGTCTTTAAATGCGTTGCAGGATTTTCTTCACTTTAATCATGTGAGCACTGTTCTGAGAAGACCATACAATCAAGTCGATTTGAATACTGAACAGTATTTGTCGTTTAGAGTTATATTCAAATCGCCTTGCTCGTAGATTTGATAGCATCTGTTATGCTATCTGAGCTGGTTTGACTTTAACCATCTTGACAGCTTGTTCATCATTCTGGTCTGCACTGAGCTGGTCTTGTTCGAGCTGGTTGCTTCTTCAAGTCGTTCAAAGCTCTCTTCTTCTCCTCTCGTTTGCAACCGCTCTTGAGCTGATCTTCATCATCTCCAGAGCTTCGAGTTTCTCTATCTAGCAAATTTCATGACTTTGCTAGATAGACTCCCTTCTTCTTGGATCAGCTCTTGATCAGCTTGTCCAGCTGGTTTGTCCTTAACCAGCTGGTTTGTCCTTAACCAGCTGGTTTCTAATCTGATCCCTATATCTGAGCAAATTCTTCATTTGAGCTGTTCTCCGAGCTGGTCTTCTTGAGTATGCCATCTTGGTTTTATGAAGACTGATCGACTGCCCCCAGCATGCAGATTTTTCCTCGTCCGCGGGGGTCACCTCGAGCCAATCTATCTTCTCATTAGAACAGCTCTCATGTCCTAGATGACCTCTCAGCTGGTACTTCAGCTGGTCGTTCACTGAGCAAATTCTTCATTTGAGCTGTTCTCCGAGCTGGTCTTCTTGAGTATGCCATCTTGGTTTTATGAAGACTGATCGACTGCCCCCAGCATGCAGATTTTTCCTCGTCCGCGGGGGTCACCTCGAGCCAATCTATCTTCTCATTAGAACAGCTCTCATGTCCTAGATGACCTCTCAGCTGGTACTTCAGCTGGTCGTTCAGCGAGGTATATTGTACTCCGCTTGTGATCAGATCTGTACTCGATCGCTGCGCTTGTACTCGGCTCCACACTCAATCACTGATCTTGTACGCTGCGCTTGATCTGCGCTTGAGCAATTCTGCACTTCAACATTCTGCGCTTGAACTCTGCTCTTCGTTCTCTGTGCTTGATCTCTGCGCTTGATCTTTGTGCTGCTCCTACTCCAAGCCGATGAACCAGCTTGGTGTTCCCTGCTCTTCTGGAAGTAAACTGTTGTACCATCTTGAGCGTCCCCTTACTGTTCCAGCTAGATATCTTTGACCAGTCCATCTCAGGCGTCCCATCACTGTTCCAGTTTGGATATCTTTACGTCTACTCCAGTCTTAGCAAGTTGCGCATGTCACTTAGAGCGTTAGTACAATAGAAGCAGATTTTGTGTGAATCAAAACTTAGATTCTGATCTATAGACACAGATCCAACACACTTGTACTTAAAATGTTGTCAGTCTACATAAGCATGATTTGGTCACTAGATTCCCAAAATTAATTTTAAAAAGATAAATTTGTTCAACTTGTCAGCTCGAAAAACAACTCAAATATACTTTCACAAGTAAAGGGTGTACCACTTCTTCCCAAAGTCTGTTTTATTACATATGGACTTGTCTGGTCCTATACCAATGATGAGCTTAGGGGGAATGAAGTACACTCTGGTTATAGATGATTAGTCCAGGTTTACCTATGTAATATTTCTAAAATCCAAATTTTAGGTATAAGTCGATATCTTTCATGATGGGATAGAACACTCGAGATAGATTAGATTCTCGAGTTTCCATTAAATCACATGCTTTCTTGTCTTCTTGTTCTTGTTTATCGAACTTGAATATGTTTTTTATTGATAGGCCATTACTTGATTAGCATGAAATTTATTGTTGGTTACATTTATGTATTTTGATATGGTTGCATTCATCTTGAGCCTGAAATCAAAGCATATAGGGCTGAATACCCTAAATTTCCATAGACGTTTAGGGAGCTATAGTGATTGGCAAGGGATGTAGATTTACTCCTAGAGCTAGAAGACTCACTATAATTACTCCAAAGTCAGGGTATTGAGATGCTTGGAACCACCCCGAATGGGAGAGTTGGTGGTATGTTTTAAGATCTCATTCCCTGGGATCCCAATAACCTTGTATCTTTTTGACATCAGATTTGATAACCCTTGTTTGTAAACATGCATTGCATTCATGATTATTATGTCGCATGTTATATCGATTATACTGGGGATTGTTATTCTCACCGGAGTTATCTGGCTGTTGCTTTGTTTGTATGTGTACATGGCAATAGGTGGGGCAAGAGTTGGTCAGACTCGACAGGGGTAGCTCGAGATTGAGTCATAGACGTGGGACGTCGGGTTAAGAAGAAAATTTGTTGTAATTTGAGCTTGAAAGCGAATAGTTGCTAGATGTGTGTTTTGTTTTGTATCTAAAATTTAAATGTGGTAGTAACTTTATGAGACTGATACATGTGTATCAAGTTTTAGGATTGCATTTTATATCCATTTATCGAGTTTTGTTTCTGTGAGGACTGCAGACCGATTGCTTCATATTTCAGAACGTATTCAGAATGAGAAACCTTGCTTTGTATATCAAATTAGGAGTTATCGAGGTACCGAATTTTTAAAATAAAAAAATATCCTCCTATCTAAAAACCAATGAATCGAGCATGAGTTATCCGTAACCATATCACCTCAGCAAAATGGTCTTGCTGAGAGATGAAATCATACTTTAAAAGAATTTGAGAGAACTATGCTAGTTGATTTCGGTATTTCTCAGAAGTTTTGGTACTGAAGCAGTGAACACTGCATGCTATACACAGAACAAATCTATTATTAAATAAGAATCTCAAAAAGACACCATATGAGATCTGCAATGATAAACAACCTGTTATCTCATATTTTCAGGGTTTTTAGGTGCAAGTAAATTATTCATAATAATGGCAAATAAATTATTCATAATAATGGCAAACATCAGTAAACTACATTCTTTGCCAAATTTTGCATATGTATATTCTTAGTTATTCAGCTGTCAGCGATGCTTATCGTGTTTCAGTAACATAACACTATAATTGAAGAGTCAATACAAGTTGATGAATCTAGTTTTAGTTCAGCTGCTAATATAAATGATTTAAATAATCTTTTAGAAGCTACTAAACTTGATGAATAAAGTGATGATGAAGTACAAGTTAGTATATATGTTGATCCTCATGTTGATCTAGATATACAAGTCAATCCAATATTGTTGAACCCCATAGGTTGATCAAGCTAAGGTAGTTCATGATGCCATTGACTAGATCAAGCTGATCCAGTGAAGGAAAAACGTGCTGAACCAGAACAGACAACATAACAAACTGACTCATATCCCCTTTGATCAAATATCAGGTGGAATAGAATCATCCACCTGAACTGGTCATAGTTAATCCTGCTGATATTCTAAGGATAAGAGGTCAGAAATAAATGATTTTAAATTCTGCATTCATATCTCATATAGAACCTAAGAATATAGATAAAACCTTAGATAACCCAAGCTGGATCGAAACAATGCAGGAATAAATTAGTCACTTTGAGCACAACAAAGTATGGAGACTAGTTCCCAGGCCATCTAATCAAAATTTGATAGGAACTAAGTGGGTCTATAGGGATACACTAAATGAAAGTGATATAAGTCAGTTTGAGCACAATAAAGTATGGAGACTAGTTCCTAGGCCCTCTAATCAAACTCTGATAGGAACTAAGTGAGTCTATATGGATATACTAAATGATAGTGATGTATTTGTAAGAATAAATCTAGACTACTTGCACAAGGTTTTAGACAAGAAGAAAGAATAGACTTCGATGAGACATTCGCACCAGTATCTAATTTAGTATTAGAATATTTTCGTATATGCCGCATACAAATATTTTAAAGCTTTCAAATGGATGTCAAAATCACATTCTTGAATGGTATTTTATTCAAGGAATTATATACTACATAACCTTCTGGCTTCATAATTCATACTCATCCAGAGTATGTATATAAGCTGGACAAAGCTCTATACGGTCTGAAACAAACACCAAGAGTTTGGTATGATATTTTTTCCAAATTTTTAATCATGATTTTATTATCGGAATATAAGATAATATTCTGTTCAAATTCATTATAATGATCATGTCTTGCTGGTATAGATTTATGTTGATGACATTATTTTTAGATCTACTAACAAAATTACGCAAAAAATTTCTCTAACCTGATGTATGACAAATTCAAGATGAGCATGATGGGTGAGCTAACGGTTTTCCTCAAGTTAAGTGAAACAGCTTGAGAATGGTATATTCATCAATCACGTTAAGTACACCTAAAGAGCTTCTGATTAGCTGCTATCACTCCAATGAGTGCGTACATCAAGCTAGATAAAGAAAAATCTGGAAATGTCGTTGATGTATCTTTGTATCGAGGGATAAGATCACTGCTTTACTTAAATTCTAGCATACCAGATATCATGTTCGCTGTATGTGTGATAGATTCCAAGATGATCCAAAACAATCTCATTACGTAGCTCTTAAATGTATTCTTAAATATCTTAAGGGCACCAGAACGTGGGTCTTTGGTATCCCAAAGTTTCCAGTCAATTTTATTGGATTGTATATAGATTACGCAGGTTGCAAGATAGATAGGCATAGCACAAGTGGGACCTATCAACGTTTACGAGATAGATTGATCTTCTATTTTAGCAAAAAGAAGACACCCATACCGATGTCAACAACAGAGGCAGGGTATCTAGCAGCTGGCAGCTAGTGTGCTCAAGTACTCTGGATTCAACTGTAACTGAGGGACTATGGAGTTGATGCAGATGAAGCTCCTATTTTCTGTGAAAATACCAGTGCAATATCTATCACTCAGAAACCTATACTGCATTCAGGGACCAAATATATTGATATAAGACATCACTTTATAAGAGACCAGGTACTAAAGAAGGACATCCGGCTGGTGCATGTGCCAACAAATCGACAAGTTGCATATATTTTCACACAGCCTCTACCAAACGCTAAGTTTTGTTCTTTTAGGAATGTTCTTGGTCTACCTGATTTGTATTAAAATTTGCATGCAGTATTTCAGTGGGGGACTTTAGTTCAAACTATTAAGCTTTTGTTGTCAGTTGAATGAGCCGTGTAGATCTGAATCATCTCAGGCCCATATACAATGCGATCTTATCTTTGTGTTTGAACATCTTATGTCTCTTCTAGTACATTAATATTTATGAATGGTTAGATTTAATCTACGACTGTCATTCGGAACGTCTTTTCAAAAATATACGGTACAAATTTTAATATCAAACATCTTTCAATTACTTGACACGTGTATTTCAAGTGTATTATATGCTACTGTTTATATATTGTACTTGAGTACACTTTTCCATTTCTCATGCATTATATTGGAAATTTCTCAAGCTTTCAAGAACTCTATTTGCATTTTCCTTGCAAACTATTTTCTGTGCTATCATTTTTATACGATCCGTGCTAACGACATCTTTCTCAATCAACACTTTGTAGATCAACTTGGATGTTGTTTTTACCCTATCCAACGAGGGTACGGTATCAATGTTCAAGACTCTGGAGTTGTCTGGACTCAGGAGCTTTCTAGGGTTTACTTGTTATATCTACGATGAGGCCCTAACCCAGTCCTTTTCTAGAGCATATGTTGTAGATTGAGTGGTGGTCAGCACGGTGGTGGATAGAAGGTCACTCGCACCCAAAATATGTTCATTGAGGAGATTTTGCTGCCTACTAAGGGAGTAACTAACTTTATCGGCCTACCCTTTGAATCAGCTAAGAAGATGAAGAAGGTCTTCTCTCTCACTGATGTTCCCTTCAACCTTCCAGAAAAATAAGGAGATGAAGGTGGAATATTTTCTTCTGAATTACAATGTAGCCAAGTCGTTCACAGCCAAGGTGGGGTCGTTTGATTTTGTAACCTCGGAGACATTCGAGATAATGGTGGCTATTAGTACTAGTGTTCCCTTCAAGTGTGTTTTTTGGTATTTTTACTGCAATGGTGGCCACTCCAGCCAAGTAATCTCATGGATACAGTTTCTAGCTGAGCAAACTTCTTGAGAATTTTTTATGGAGCCGATCGGGGGGTGTCTACGGCCCTCCATCCCCAGAAGGTTTTAAACACCAAATAATTACCACCTAAAAGTCTAAGAACCAAACTACAATTCCTGAGTTCTTCGAGGTGAAGAAAGTCATTTGGGAGGAAGGAAAACTGGCAGCGGAGGAAAAGATGAATGTTG
Organism: Dorcoceras hygrometricum; assembly: GCA_001598015.1. Classification (NCBI taxonomy): domain Eukaryota; kingdom Viridiplantae; phylum Streptophyta; class Magnoliopsida; order Lamiales; family Gesneriaceae; genus Dorcoceras; species Dorcoceras hygrometricum. Next base: position 116,696 of record KV000030.1, on the reverse strand, counting down.
TTGAAGAGGCGAGAGCAGATGAGAAGAAGGAAAAGAAGGCAGCTTGGAGGAATAGAAGCACATAAGATCAAGAAAAGAAGAGGAGGAAGAGGAGCATAGACTGAAACCCAAACCAGTTCTATCGTGCACTGATTTTTGGATTTCATGCAGCTTGTGGAGAGCACGAGCCGATTGATTCCATGAGCTCATTTCTTTGGTTAATTTCTCAACTTCAGCTTTGAGCTCACTGGATTCATTTCTCAACAAATCATTCTCAGCTATCAGCTTACTCAACTCAATCTTCAAGCTGTCAATATCCTCAAGCCCATCAGAACTTGATTCAATCGAACTAATTTTCAGACTAATGTTTTCAGCTTTAGCTTCCTCGAATGAATGAGAAAGCTTCCTGTACTCTTTGACCATGTCATTAAGTGCACTGACAAGATCTTCTCGTGTAAATTCAACGTTAGAGAAATCGAATACCTCGTCATCCGATGTCTGATCAGCCATAAGACAATGAACCTCCTCCTGTTCACTGTCGCTTGATGAGGAGCTGCTGGATGAAGATTCTGAGTCAGTGTCCGCCCAGCTCTTGGTGCTTTCCTCAGCCACCAATACTTTACGATCATGCTTGCGGCTGGGTCTCTTGTCACTTCTCGTCCTCATCCGCCTATCCTTGGATCTCTCCTTGGATCTCTCAACAGCTCTCTCTTCTGTCTTGTCTTCTCGCTTGTATCGATTCTCCTTCTTCTCATCTCTTCGATATCTATCATCAATTCTCTTGTCATCCCTGGATCTGTCCTCCTTATTTGGCCTATTGCAATCAGCTGCAAAATGCCCTGGACGACCACAGTTAAAACAAGTAAGATCAACATTAACTTAATCAGATTTATGATAGTTATTATAAGGAGTATAAGGGTTAAAGGATCTTCTCAAATATTTCCCAAAATTCTTGACGAAGAGGGACATGACGTCATCGCTGAGTTGATCAGCAGTCTTGCTTGTGCTTGGAGAGCACTGCTCAGTAGTAGTAGCAGCTAGTGCTTTCGTTGGCTGGTTTGTCGAGGGTCCAGCTTCCTCTTGTCTCCAACTCAAACTCGTAAGCCTTAAGGTTGGCAAACAAATCATGAAGCTCCAGCTTGTTCAAGTCTTTGGAAATCACCACGGCGCTGAACCTCTCATCGAACTCTGTCATTGTTTCTCCATCTTTCATTTTGATGGACTCAAACTTCTGCTGAGCCACCGTCAGCTTGTTCTCTTTTGTCTCATCGCTTCCTTCACATATCTGGGTCAGCTTTTCCCAGATATCTTTGGCTTTGGCGCAGGTTTTGATCTTGCTGAACATATTTTTGTCTTTGTCCAGCGTCTTGTAAAGTATATCCCTGGCCACATTATCCAGGTTAGCTTTATTCTTATCTTCACTTGTATACTCATGTCTGGCCTTCTCAAGGAATTGAGGCTCGCCATTAGATATAGCAAACTCTAGATTGGGCTTCATAATCTTCAGCGGCCCTTCAGTGAGGACCACCCACATTTCATCAGAGCAGCCAGATGCGCTTGCATGCGTATTTTCCAATCGTCATAGTCTTCCCTTGAAAACAAAGGAATCTTGTTGTGAGAAGTAGACATATTGATATAAGATAGCGCACAAACAAGTACTGTTCAATATTGAGACACGCAGGCTCTGATACCAATTGATAGTCCCGAAAATACAATCAATGTGGTTCGAAAAAACCGTTTCAAGAGTTCAGAAGGGGGGGTTGAATGAACTCTTGGTATTTTCAGATTTTCGAAACCTTTTAAAACAAGTTTTACAAGCACTGCTTAACTTAAATCCGAGTTACCAGATTTAAGGATCTCAGTTCAATAAAATCTCTTGGCCAACAAGAATGTGCGGAAAGAGGCCAATTGATTTGTGAACAGATTAACAAAAGAAACAAGTAAAAGCCTAAAGTAAAGAGCAAGGGTCGAGAATTTGTTTCTGGAAGTTCGGATATAAATATCCTACGTCTCCCCTTCTTCCTTTTCAGGAAGGTTTCACTAGAAATTTGATTTGTACAGGTCTTCTGCACACACCCGATCACCGAACCTCGCTCAAGGTGAACTCCTAGCAATCCACAAACAACAACAAGCAGTCGCAGCTGCTGAATACAAGTGATGAATAATATTTTTGAGCGGCTTTTAAGGAGCACGTTCGTTACAGACTCAAATGAATATAACAATGTGATACAACACTATTGAGACTGTAAAATCTTCTGGTTTCTAAAACGTAGAAACTAGATTCAACAAGTGAACCAGAAGATGACTCGAAGGTTTTTCTATGAAGATCAACGGTTTGTTCTTCGAGTGTTTGAGCTTTTGTGAATATGGCTTCTGTAGAGTATAAGCTCGAGAAAGGTTGAGACTTAAAATCAGCAGAGTAACGGCAAGTAAACAATAGCGAGCATGAGATCGTTCTTCAATCCAAACTTCTGCTATTTATAGTCTTCGATCTCAATGGTCATTAATTTCTTGAAAGGCAACAAAATCTCCTTTTGAATTTCTGCCAATTTGTACGCCGTAAATCCTGCTCCACCAAGAGGCAAGTCGCACAATGTCAGAGCAAATTTGGATTCTTTCCATATTTGTGCAAACGTCGTAAATCGCCCTCCGATACAGTGTACTATATACCTAACATAGTACTGAAATTGTCTCCTCATTTAAAGCACATGTACGATTCAATCTCCACCTTTGATTTCCACTTATATGAACGTTTGAATCGAGCGAGCGATTATGCAACCTCTGAAAGATATGCAACTGCTGATAGCTATAAGTGTCTCCCTTACTGCTGGTTACAACAATTAAGAGAAGCATCGACTGAATCAAAAGAATACTGTAGCCATCTGCTGATTTCTGTAGCCATCTGCTGAATAACATTGACGAATACAACTGCTGGAATACCAACGCAAACTCCATCGACTGATTCTAATACGCTGTCGTTTCAACTTATTCAAACGCTGTCGTTTCAACTTATTAACAAAATACGCTAACTCTCAAATGCTTGCGTCACTGAAACTAATACAAGTGCTGATTTTCCCTGGAAGAATCTATCTGCTGGTTACCTCTGAAAAACTACCTGCTGAAAACAAACCAACGACTGATCTGCTGATTTCTTCCATCTACTGAAATCCTCCGAATAAACCAATTGCTGAAAATCAACCCGTCGACTGAAAAATGTTCTCCTGATAAAATCACCGGCTGACTTTCTAGTAGCAACTAGTCCTATTTTGTTATCACCAAAACTAATAAATTTTATCCTAACAAGCCGTGAGTTTCTGTTTTGGCCGTGAGTTTCTGTTAGTGTTCCCTGAACCTTGCGTGTGTTTCAGGTGTTGGAATCAGATCTCTCGGGCCTGTAATTGTGGAATTTGTGCTCAGAATTAAGGTACGGGTTGAGCTTGTATTACAGCAAGGTTACGGCTGGATTAATTTGTGAGATTGCTGTTGGTGGAATTGAAGTGTACTTGGTTGTTGTTTTGTACACTGCCGTGTATGATTGTTGTGCATATGTTATATGCTTGCTGTTTTAGTTGCATACACGCATTTGCATATCATTCCATCAGTTGTTGCAGCCATTGCCTTGTTTCGTTGTTGTTGCTCTGTTGTACCAGGATGCGAGGGCGAGCGGTGATTCCGCACTCTCATCTCCCTGCTGGGATTTGTTAGCCCCTATGCGCTGAGTGGTGAGCTTTTGAGCTACCACAGTTCATAGGTTTGGGCAACGACAGGTTGAGCGGTTGATGCATCTGGTATTGGTGGGCGAGTAGGGGCGAGTGGGTAGCGCCCGCACTCCTGCACTTACCGTAGCCACATACTCTATTGCAGATTTCGTTGAGCTATGCATTGCGTTCTTTGGCTCCTTTCTTGGTTGTAGCCTTCGGCTGTGTTCCGCATCTCATGCATAGCATCTGCATTTTATTCATGCTGTCTACTGCTGTTTTATAGTTGCTCTCCGTACTGGGGTTTGACCCCATGTCCCTCCGGGGCTTGATTTGTTTTCCTTGTTGCCTTGTTTTTAGGGAACCCAGGTTTCACAGCTCGTCGTGGGTTTAACCCTGCTGGAGGTGCCCCAGGATGTGGTTAGAGTATCCCAGTAGCGTATAGCATATATTTATGTATCAGCATTGTTAGCCAGGGGATGCCCTGTGCTTTGGGGTTGTATTTGTTGATTGGAGTCTGATACTTGTGTTGATGCTATATTGCTTTTACTTGGCTGGTTTTTCAACTGGGATTATATTTTGAGTATCGCACTATTTTAAATTATATTGTTTTAAACCGTCAGGCCAAAAGCGAAAATTTTACCCACTTTTTATTAGCTTCCGCTTGTTTGTGTGTTGTTTATCTCTGTTGTGAGCACGAGGCCTGACAATTTTATTTGGAGGAAAAACAAATGTTTTGAGGAATTTTGGTTTAAGGAAAATTTTTGAGGTTTTATATGATTTGTGGCGAAGTTATGACTGATATTACGTACGTGTGGATGTCGGCCGACGGATCGGGGTGCCCTGCCAAATTATTACGGGCGTGTGGATGTCGATCGACGGGTCGAGGTGTCCCGCCAACTTGACTGATTACGGGCGTGCGAATGTCGGCCTCGGGTCGGGGGGTCCCGCCAAATTAATGGATCCATATGAGCTTATTTAAGCTACTTGAATGATGATTGCAGGAAATTTCTGAGCCACACTTCATAAAATAAATGGAGGAATGATTAAAGTATTTTTGAGGTTAAGGGGAATGAGTGAAGGACTTTAATTGATGATAAATCCTCTTGTTTTGAAAATGGGATTTTGAAGGATTTTATTTGTCGACCTTTTTATTTGAAGAGTTGAAAAATTGAGTTTATGTTAAATAAAAATATGTTATTGCATGTGCATGTATTATGTACTATTTGCTATTCTTGAAGTTTACTTGTTGGGCCTTTAGGCTCATTAGATTTCATCGATGCAGGTGAGGGTGTTTAGGTGGCGCTGGTTGGCGAGAGCTTGACCGGGGTGGGATGGCGATTATTGACGGACACATGTCTTCCACAATTTATTTAAATTTCATTAAATTTTCAGTCGTTGAAGATAAACTTTATCTTGAACATTCATTTAAATTTTTTACGCTTCATTATTTGATTGGTACGACGCCGTTTGAATGACTTTTAAGTTTATTTAATATTTGGATTTTGCGATAAAACCCTTATTTGTAAAATTATGCTTCATTCAGTATTTAAAATCTTAGTCTTCAAAAAAATAATAAATTCCGTATTTTTCATTCGAAAAGTCGGGCGTTTCATATCCTATGCTATCTGGGGAGAAAATAGTGTGACAAATATCTGGCCAGAGTACTAAATGTGGATTAGGTAAATATGTTTACCTAGTAGCACATGCGATGTCGCTATTTGATCTCCAAGATGTATGCATGGATATCGAATCTCTAGCGACTCTCGATTTACCAATGTTCATTGATTTGGTCGAGATATTTGAGATGAAAGGATCGTACTGTACGCTAACCATGACCGACTGGTTCTTGCAGACACTATCAGTGATATCTAGGGGATCATGGGGCGATGTTGCTAGACGCTTTACCATGGTCCGATGGATAAGTCCAAAAATGTGTTTTCGAAGTCACAAGGAGTTCTGAGCCCATGGCAAGCTGTATTCCTGAACCATTGAGGGTCATACAAGGACTGATTTCCCAATTTCTGTACGGATATGGAACTCAAAGTGTTGAGTATAGTAGGAAAAGGTTGGGAGTATTACTTCCAAAATTAGCTAAGGGAGTAGGACTTCCATATTTCTCTAATGGGAGTAAACCTGCCATAAATATATTTAGTGGTCCGAAAATTTGATTGCATCATAATGATCAGTTTTGTAAAATGATCACATCGGTGATATCTTATCATCGATCGAGATTATGTTGAGACCACAATCGGGGGATTCGAAACGAATGTTCCCTGTTTAACTTGACCGAATGTTCCTAGTTTGACTTGAACTGAATGTTCACAGTTTGAGTTGAACCGAATTTCACTATTTGAGTTGAACCCAATGTTCTCTGTTTTGTCCAACCCAAACTCTATCCTTCTACCTATAAATATGGCAATGAGGAGACACATTCATAACCCACTTGATTACTGAATCATAACTCTCCTCTCCTCTCCCATCCACTCTCGGCCTCCTCCAGTCGCCGCCACCACCGTTGCTATCCGACACTACCGCATGCCGTCGGACCCTGTTCCGGACGTATTGGTGAGGAGATTTCGTTCGTGACAATTTGATGTACTTTCTAGTGCAAGGCAGCGAAGGAATTTGGAAACCAGTCGTGGACCAGATTAGGCGAACAATCATAGATTCAACTGTTGAAGTGCTATTGCCGTGTAAAATCGGAATAGTCGGAGCCGGGCACGAAGTTGCCAAAGGTAAATATTTCTAAACACCTTATGCATGTTTAGTTTTTATTTTATTCGCGTATGAGTGTTCCTGGGCACAAATTTTTAAAACTTCCGCTGCACCCCGGGAGCCTGATCCGGATCCACCTCTGTGCCAAAAGAGAGTTCATAGATCTTTTTGTGATTGTGTTCATTGATGGTATCTTGGTCTACTCTAGGACTAAGAGGGAGCACAAGGAACATTTGAGGGTAGTACTTGAGACTCTTCGTGACTCACAGTTTTATGCTAAGTTTCCAAGTATGAGTTTTGGCTGGACCGAGTTGTCTTTTTGGGTCACGTCATTTCGTATCAGGGTATCTCAATTGATCCCAGTAAAGTAAAAGCAGTTGTGAACTGGGAACGACCTAGAAACATTTCTGAGATTCGTAGTTTCTTGGGTATTGCTAACTATTATAGGTGATTTATTGATGGATTTTCTAGGATAGCAAGGCCTATGACGCAGTTGACTCAGAAAGATAGGAGATTTGTGTGGACCAAGGAGTTTGAGTATAGTTTCCTGTTGTTGAAAGAGAAATTGACTACTGCCCCAGTGTTGGAGTTGCCTTCTGGTTCAGAGGTTTTGTGGTATGTTTTGATGCATCGCTTAGTGGACTTGGTTGCATTTTGATGCAGAATGGGCGAGTAATTGCTTATGCCTCTCGACATTTAAAGCCTCATGAAGCTCGATACCAAGTTCATGATCTAGAGTTGACGGCCATTGCGTTTGCTTTGAAGATTTGGCGGCATTATCTTTATGGAGAGCAATTTGTGGTGTACACCGACCATAAGAGCCTTCAATATCTCTTTTCTCAGTCTGATCTGAACATGAGGCAGCTTCAGTGGATGGAACTACTCAAGGATATCGATTGCGAGATACAATATCAACTAGGAAGGGTGAATATTGTTGCTGATGCCCTTAGTAGAGAAGCCCAGATTTCGATGCTTTCATTTTGTGTATCTCGAAAGTCCATGAGAATTGGGAAATGACTGGTCGGTGGTTTCAACCAGGTGATGATTATTTCATAGATTCCACTTTTCAGGTTGAACCACAGATTGTGTCAGACATTAGAGCATCAGAGAGAACTGACCCGTATATTCGCGAGTTGAAGTTGAAGGCACAAGCAGGTCAATTGGGTGATTATTATGTTACTTCTGATGGTTGTTTGAAGGAGACGATCATGAGAGAAGCTCATCGTAGTTGCCATGGTGTTCATCCAAGTGTGAGGAAAATGTACCATGCCTTGAAATCTTACTATTTGTGGAAAGACATGAAGAATGATATCTCGGGGTTTGTGGCTCGATGCTTGAATTTCCAGCTGGTCAAGGCCACGAAGATAAGACCTGGTGGTATGTTGCAGATTTTAGAGGTGCCCTAATGGAATTGGGAGCACATAGCCATGGATTTTGTAACCCATTTTCCTCGTTCTGATCGAGGATGTGATGCAGTATGGGTTGTGATAGATCGAGAGTCTAAGTTAGCTCACTACATTCCCTATGATATGAGTGTTCTATGAAGAAAATGCGAGACTGTACATCAATTTCATGGTGAGATTGCATGGTGTTCTGGTGTCGATAGTTTCTGACAGGGATCCAAGGTTTACTTCCAGATTTTGGAAAAGCTTTCATACAGATTTAGGTTCTAGATTGGCTAAGAGTACACCATATCATCCTCAAACTGATCGCCAATCCGAGAGGACCATTCAGACCCTTGAAGATATGTTGCGAGCTGTGGTGATGGATTTCAGTAGAGGTTGGCAGGATTCCTTGTCTTTGGTAGAGTTTTCTTATAACAATAGCTACCAAGTGATTATTGGGATGGCACCGTTTGAAGCTTTGTATGGTAAGAACTGCAGGTCGCCTATCTGTTGGTAAGAGGTTGGGGAAAGGTTGTTATCTTCACCAGAGTTTGTGCAACAAATGAGAGATCAAGTTGATCTATATCGCAAGAGAACGAAAGCAGCACAAGATCACCAAGCCATCTACGTGAATAGGAGGAAAAGTCCTTTAGAGTTTCAGATTGGTGATCGAGTATTTTTGAAAGTTTCTCCATTCAGAATTGTTATGATATTTGGACTAGGGGTAAGCTATCTCCTCGTTACATCAGACCTTATGAGGTGTAGAATGGATCGGCACCTTAGCTTATAGTTTTCTCTTGCTGCCCAAGTTGTCCTTGATGCATCATGTGTTTCATGTGTTCATGTCGAGGAAGTATGAGTTGGATCCTTCCCACGTTTTGTGACTTGACGAGGTAGATCTAGATCAGACCTTAAATTATGTTGAATATCCGTTGTATATTTTGGGTAGAAAGGAGAAATAGCTCAGGAACAAGACCATTCCTTGGTAATTGTGCAATGGAGCAAACATGGAAGAGAAGAAGCTACATGGGAGTTAGAGGCGAAGATGCGGCAAGAGTGGTATCATCTGTTTGAGCATGTCTCGGCTTACTCCATGTGATCTGGTTAGTGTTATTTTCTGCGTTATCTTGAACTCTTGGTTAGTAGCTGTTCTGAGAGCTTTAGAGTTGCTGGGTATTATATTGGTTATGGTCTATATGGTATGCACTCTGGTGGCTAGTGATTTGATTTCGAGGCAAAATACTGCTTCTAATGGGAGAGAAATTTGAGGCGTGGAAGTCCAGTTCGGGTTAATTAGTGGGATTAATCAGTTTAGATGGATCAGATTGGGTGCAAGCTGGATTGGTTGCTTGAGAGATGAGCTGATCTATTGAAGAGTGCTGATCTGATAGAACAGTGCCGAGATGGATCGAGCATGATGAATTGGATCTAGCGTACTGACCTGATCGAGCTGTTGCAGGCTGATCGAGTTGTGTGCTGATTGAGCCGTGCTGATCTGGTGTGAGCTGAGCTGGTCTGGTATGTACTGACCTGACCTGGTAGTATTGTACTGTTGAGTAGCGCGTGCTGGTTCGTATAGTACGAGCTAATCTGATTCCTAAGCTGGATGGAGAAGCGTGCTAATATTTCTCGTGATGTTTGAGTGGTTCTAAGCTGATCTGAGAGCTCCGTACTAATCTGTTGACTCTGAAGTGATGTGTTGTTACGCGTGCTGGTTGTCCGAGCTAGAGTCAGCTTAGAGGAGAACTGGACGTCCCAAGCTAATATCAGCTTAGAGGCCTAAGCTTGTCGATGGTTACTGTAGATCAGATCGTGGAACTTAAGTTATATATACATAGACTTTGAACAAGTGGTAGTCATTTTCCCGACACTTAGATAGTTTGTACTTTCGAGAGCCGGAGCTGTTACCCCTTCATGAAACCCTCGTTACTGTTCACCAAAACTTATCTTCTCCGATAGCCGATGGTAGAAGTTTCCTCTTGGAACAAGGTTGGTACCATTGGATTCCTCTCTCCAAACCCGTCTTTTTCCTACCAATCTTGGAGCCAGTATCTGGACGGGGAGAGAGTGCAACCGTAGTAGAAGCTTATGATTTTTTGTGATTTTCGATCGAGTTGTTCTTTGGTGGAGGTATCGACTTCTGGTAAGTTCTTATCTTCATCTTCAGCTTCTTTTAGAACAAAAATCATTATTAGAGAGTAGGATTGAGATGGGTTGAGCTTGTAGCTCTCGGCTCTATTTCAGTTGTAGCTTTCCCGAATTGAATTTGTTTAGATAAGCAGATTGTAGCTTGAGTGGTTGAAGTAGACGTTTCTTCCAAGATTTCTCCACGAGAGTTTGGGAAGCAGAAGGCGATTATCCAGAGCTGGTTGTTTCGACTCATGTGATTTGTTCCATGTTGGTGTTCTGTTCTGCCCTCGAGCTGTTGTGAGGTATCGTTGGTTAGAGTTGAGGAACAGATCGGAACTGATATCTATAGCTTTTTTAGAGTATGAGTATGTGCTATGTGCTGTTTACGTGCTATGTGATTAAATCTGTGTTGTTGCTTGTGTTGCATGATTGATAATGCCATGACATTGAACACATGCAGATATCATATTGAGCCTTGATGTCCCTTGTGAGCTGATGCATTGATGTTTATTTTGAGTTGCTTCCTCGTGGAGTGGTTGTGATGTTCATACAAGGTATTGTACTGAGGACGCATCGGATAGCTCCCGCCCGCTAAGTTTGCTGTGGCCCAGATAGGTGGAGGCGGGTGTTTGTAGTGCACCTTGTTTGTCTTCACGACCGGGCGGGTTGCTCCCATCACCTTCGACGATGAGCCAAATCTAGTTTTCGTTGGGACCACCCGAGGAGCTCTCGAACTCCCGATGACATTGCCACATGTTGCTGTTGATCGTTTCGCTTGGCATCCGATTTGATACCCAATACTTCTTGTTACCGGGCATGCATTGCATAGCACGTTTCATATATCATACATACTTCGTTTGTTGTTTCAATTTGTTCTCCATACTGGGGTTTGACCCCTTGTCCCTCTGGGGCTGTTTGGTTGTGTTGTTTAATATATATATATATATATATTTCATCGAGTAATTTACCAGGGGATGCTCTGTGTAGTTGTTACACTGTTGATTTGATGTTTGTGCCATGATGATATGCATATGTTGTTGGGATCTATATTCTGTTTATGTTTTGGTTTTTGTAAGAAAGCCTTTATTTTGAGTAGTCGCATATTTTTTTGTTGTAATTTTTTTTGTTTAGGCCAAAAGAAAAATTTTAACATGCTTTTAACCTTCCGTATTATTTGGTTAATTGTGTGCTAAATCTTAGATTATGAAAATCGGGCCTGACAGATTCAAAGTACTGGCTAATTACAAATAGTGTCAGGTTCATCTGAGATCTCAGAAGATCTTAGGGAAATTCAAAGAATGGTACAAAATTATGGCAATCTCATATATTTATACTACAACTAATCGAAGAGACCTTAAGAAAGAAAAATTCTTGATACCAAGGAAATTTAAACATGAATACATAATCTAGAACATTTACTCAGTTCTAATAATAGGACTTCGGGAGAAAGGTTACCACCATATGATATAGAAACTTTTAACCGAGTATGAAAAACTGATCAATCTTATAAAATATCTCAGGAAAGTAAAATACCCTGATGACAGGTATAGAAATGATTGGTCTCAATGATCTAACAAATTTTATGGAATCTTTTTCAAATCTCAATGTCATAGTATTCAAACGGGGTTTACCAACCTATTGTTCCAAGAATAACTCCCCCTAAATCATCAAGATCTAGTGTGAGATTCAATGATAAAAATATGCAGAAACCCAAAATGATTTTCGGGTTGGAGAAGAATCTCATCCAGCAGGAACACGATTGTCAGGCCAGGTGCTCATAATACCCAAATACACACGCAATCAACGCATAAAACACGGAAGCTTTAAAAGTGATTAAAATTTTTCTTTTTAGCTTGAACTAAAAATACAACTTCAAAATACATGCATACTCAAAATATAGACTTTAATTCAAAAGCCCATAATAAAACTCAACATCCACAAAAGAATATATATAGATACAAATAATCGAATTAGAAATAGAACAACTACGCAGGAAATCCACTGGCAATGACTCGATACTATCTATATATACATAACTGGGAACTCAACACCTATGGGGCTCCACCAGCTGCCTACATCTCAAGGACCAGCTGATTACCTGAAATCCAAATATACAACCAAAAAGACCCAAAGGGAAGGGCTCAAACCCCAGTATGAAGAGCAATCATAATACAGCTGTCAAATAAAACATATAACATATCGTGTCGTGCAATGCACGAAAGGTGTAACGAATCATCAGGAATCAAGGAACAGTAACTCAGCTGGCAATCAAATCTCAGTAAATCATCGGAATCCAAAGCACAGCGACTCAACTGGAAATCATGACTAAGTGAAACATTGGATTCCAAGAAACAGTGACCCATCTGGCAAAACACGACTCAAAGATTAATCGGTTATCAAGAAATCCAACAAAATCATGAACAACATGCAATATACGACTAAACAGCATAACAACTTCAAAAATCACACGCATGTAGAAAAACAGAACAACTCAGGTAAACATGTGTCACAAGGCTTAGCAACTCAGCTCACAGCTGTTGGGGAACCGCGGCGGATCCGGATCACGCCTCCCGACGAGGCAGCGGAAGAACAAAAATTGCCAGGAGACGATCAATACAATTCGATACAAACATGAAAGCTATGACATTCATAGGGCGTTTAGATGACTACCTTGCTGGCAACTCGTGCCTGGCTCCGACCAGTTTCTCGAGGAAACCGGCACTTCACGGTAGATTGCGGTAGATAACGTCAATCCGGTCCACGACCAGATGCGATACTCCTTCGTCAGCCTGCACTAGAAGGCCTGACGAGATCGGCGTGGACGGATTCTCCTCGTCAAGTTGGCCGGAACAGTTTTCCGGTGACACAAGGCGGCGACGGCGACGGCGGCACAAGGGCGGCGGCGACGGCGGCTTATGAGAGGAGGGAAGGGGCGGCGCACACTTAGGGTTAGGGTTTGTAGTCTAGTGTTGAGTTGTGAGTTAATTAGTCTAAGTCTATATTAAATAGACTTGGTGATGGATTTGGATCCGGCCTAACGGGCCAGGGTCCAACGGATGAACATTCGGTTCATCTCCATCACCGAGACTTCATCGTAACTCCGATCGCCGATCAGATCGGACGGATTGACTCAGTTTCCAAAACTGAATACTATGATCTGAAAAACCATTTTTCAGAACCCCAGTGCAAAATGACCGTTTTGCCCTTCAACATCGGGAAATCCCGATTTGACCCCTGTTGACTTTTAAAAAGTCGCACTCCCCAAAATACTCTTCTCATGCTCAACACATTGAGCCCAGTATCCATGCGGGAATCTCAAATCCAGTACTTGTGTGACCCTCAATGGTTCAGGGATACAGCTAGTCGTGGGCCCACAATCATTATGGCTCCGGAATCACAATTCCGGACTTGCCCAACGGATCATGATAAGAGCGTCTAGCAACATCGCCCCATGATCCCCCTAGGTATCACTGATAGTGTCTGCAAGAACCAGTTGGTCGTGGTTAGCGTACAGTACGGTCCTTTCAATCCATATATCCCGATCAGATCAACGACCATTGGTAAATCGAGAGTCGCTATAGATCCGATAGCTATGCATACATCTTGGAGATCAAATAGTGACATCACGAGTGCAACTAGGTAAACACATTTACCTAAAACACTTCTAGTACTCTGGCCAGAGATTTATACACTATTATCCCCTCAGATAGCATAGGATATCCACGCAGGTCTGCGAGCGGTGAATCCTCGACAACGAAATGCGAATATCATATATAAAGATTGTTTCATACAAGAGTCTATAAACCCACACGCCACAAGTTGGCTAGTTGGGCATCTACTCTAACAATCTCCCACTTGCCCTATAGCCAACTACTCATCAGACGCAGTCCCATTGTTTCGCGATGTTTTTCAAACAACGGTCCTGGCAAGGGCTTCGTAAGTGGATCAACAACGTTGTCTGCAGAGGCGACTCTCTCAACTGCTATGTCAACTCTAGCCATAATATCCCGGATTATGTGGTATTTCCTCAGTATGTGTTTGGATCTTTGGTGAGACCTAGTCTCCTTTGCTTGCGCAACGGAACCCGTGTTGTCGCAGTACACCGGGACTGGACCAACTCCATTAGGAATGACGCCCAACTCTTGGACGAAATTCCTTATCCAAACGGCCTCCTTAGCAGCAGCTGATGCTGCGATGTACTCAGCCTCAGTGGTTGAATCCGTGATGGTGTCTTGCTTGGAACTCTTCCAAGAGACAGCACCACCATTGAGCATGAATACAAATCCAGAGGTTGATTTCGAATCATCCACATCACACTGGAAGCTAGAATCAGTGTAGCCTTCCAGTTTCAGTTCACCACCCCCATAGACCATGAACATATTCTTAGTACTTCGTAAGTACTTAAGAATATCCTTCACGGTCTTCCAATGCAATTGGCCGGGGTTGGCCTGGTAGCGGCTCGTGACACTCAGAGCATATGCGACATCCGGTCTAGTAGAGATCATGCCATACATAATACTACCTATTGCCGAGGCATATGGCACACGTGTCATACTCTCTATCTCCTCATCAGTCTTCGGACACATTGACTTAGATAGAGTGACCCCGTGGCACATAGGTAGGTGTCCTCTCTTGGACTCTTCCATAGAGAACCGCTTAAGTATGGTATCGATGTAGGTAGCTGGGTGAGTCCGAGCATCCGTTTAGATCTATCCCGATAGATCTGTATTCCAAGAATATAGGATGCTTCACCCATGTCCTTCATCGAAAATCTACTAGACAACAATACTTTAGTTGACTGCAACATTCCTACATCATTCCTAATGAGTAGAATGTCATCAACATAAAGTACGAGGAATGTCACAGCGCTTTTAACTACCTTCTTGTATACACATGGCTCCTCGAGATTCTTGATGAAACCAAATTCCATAATTGTTTCATCGAATCTCAGGTTCCAACTTCGCGATGCTTGTTTGAGACCATAGATCGATCTCTGAAGCTTGCATACCTTATGCTCGCTTCCAACAGATGTGAAACCCTCAGGCTGCGACATATAGATCTCTTCCTTAATGTTTCCATTAAAGAACGCAGTTTTCACATCCATTTGCCATATCTCATAGCGTACCATGCGGCTATGGCTAACAAGATTCTAATTGACTTGAACATTGCGACTGGCGAGAAGGTTTCATCATAGTCAACACCTTGCCTTTGAGTGTAACCTTTCGCGACCAGTCGTGCCTTGTAGGTCATTACCTTACCATAAGGCCCAAGTTTCCTCTTGTATACCCATTTACACCCAATAGGAACAATTCCTTCGGGAGGGTTAACAAGAGTCCAAACTTGGTTAGCAT
>KV000030.1:68328-87280 GCA_001598015.1 Dorcoceras hygrometricum | reverse complement strand
CGTTTTAAATACGATTTAAAACTAATATCAAGATAAAAGTTTATTCGATAAACCAAAGGGGATTTAAATTTGTTTAAATTTCCCTACCTTCCATAAACAATGGGTGTACGCCGATGCTACCCGTATACATGACCCGGCTCATATTATTGAGGGGGCTATGTATGCCGGAAAGCTGTCCACGCCATTGACAATTGTTGTGAGTCGGTTGGAACTCCCTTTAACGTTGGCTCATATTATTGGGGACGTTAAGGGGACCGTCCTTCACGATTCAACATTGATGGGTCATCTTGACACGTGATAGTAAACGGCGTCATATTATTGGGCCCTTACTGGACGTGAGGTGAAATACATGGAGGTTGCACCTGTTGCAATCGGAAACTACCTTTTAGGGATCATGGATGGCTGATATTATTCGGGTCCGTGATCGCTTGATTGGGCTCCGTATACCCACTAAGGAAACTTGCTTTCTCGATTTCATTAGAGGGTGGTGAAATCGTTAAAATAGTGGGAGGGTAATTCATAAAACTTAACGACCTTGTTTTTTGTCTTAGCGTTATTTCATATATAGTCAGTAATGTATGTCTGTTTTCTTTTCACTATAACTGCATTTATAATGTCTTCGATCAAAAACCCACTCGCTGCTATACTGGATAGCAACAAGTTCACCGGTCTGAACTACCAAGACTGGCTTCGAAACCTCAACATTGTGTTGGTTTTGGAGAAATTTCTTTATACAATAGAGAAGAGCCCTCCGAAGGAAGCCCCTGCCGATATCAGCCCTGAGGAGCTGGTAACGCTTCAACAATGGTGGGACGACGAGCTTAAGACTCGATGCTATGTGATGGCGTCGATGTCTAACGAAATGCAACGGTGCTTTGAGAAGACAAAGTATGCTGCTGACATACTTTTTCATCTCAAAGAACTGTATGGGGAGAACTCTCGACATGAGAGGTTCACAGCTGTCAAGGAGCTTATGACGAGCCGCATGCGCGATGGGACTTCGGTCCGCGAGCATGGGGTTCGTATGATTGGGCTCGTTGAAAAGCTGTCGGGCCTTGATATCACACTTACACACGAGCTGTCTGTGGATGTGCTTCTCCTCTCACTGCCTGCTGCATTCGACCCCTTTGTGGTCAACTTCAACATGAACAAACTGGCAGCCACCCTTGAAGAGGTGGTTAACATGCTTGTAGTGTTCGAAGGAACCATAAAGAAGGACAAGCCCGTCCTCCTCATGGGCTCTTCTTCCTCTGCGAAGAAGGGGCCCAGACGCAAGGGAAAGAAGCGTTCTGCCCCTGCGAAGGAGGAAAAGCCCACCAAGAAGCCAAAGGCAAAGGCTTCCAAGCCGAACAAGACTGAGGATGTTTGCCACCACTGCCACAAGCCTGGGCATTGGAGGAGGAACTGCAAGGAGTACCTCGAGCAGTTGCGAACTGCGAAAGGTATGTTCTATATCGAAATAAATATGTCTCTTAATTCGACTTCTTGGGTACTTGATATCGGATGTGGATCTCATATCTGCAATGATTTGCAGGTTATGACAAGAAGCCGACGTCTTAGAGAGGGTGAGACCCTCTTGAGGCTTGGAAATGGAGCAATAGTTTCTGCTATAGCTATAGGAGATGTCTTTTTATTTCTGTCTTCTGATTTTAAGTTGTTATTACGAAACGTTTTTTTTGTTCCCGAATTAATAAAGAACATTATTTCTGTTTCTATGCTTGATAGTGATGGATATTCTTGTATGTTTGCTAATTCGATTTGCAATATTTACAAGAATGAATGTTTAATTGGAATTGGGGAACGCGAAAACGATTTATACACCTTAAAATTAATAGACGTTCCAACTCGCGATGTCGAAGCACATTCAACAACGATTAAAAGTAAATACGATAACTTAAACCCAGCACAACTTTGGCATGCTACGCTAGGTCATACTTCTCTAAGTAGGATGAACAAGTTAGTTAGGAGTGACATGTTTGATCTGTCAGACATTAACTCTCTACAGACTTGTGAATCTTATCTTAAGGGAAAGATGACTAAGCAACCCTTCAAGGGCAAGGGTGAGCGTGCTCAAGGCCTATTGGATTTGATCCATACTGATGTGTGCGGCCCATTTAGTATTGGTACTAAGTACGGTCACACATACTTCATCACCTTTACCGATGATTACTGTAGGTATGGGTACTTGCACTTAATGAAGCACAAGTCTGAATCCTTTGAAAGTTTCAAAAAATTCAAGGCTGAAGTAGAAAATCAATTAGGCAAAAGTATTAAAGCACTTCGATCCGATCGAGGTGGTGAATACTTGAGTGCTGAATTTCAAAACTATCTGAAAGAGAATGGGATTCTCTCACAGTGGACCCCTCCGACCACACCACAGCTCAATGGTGTAGCGGAGCGTCGTAATCGAACTTTGATGGACATGGTTCGATCTATGATGAGATTCACTGAGCTTCATACCTCGTTTTGGGGCTATGCGCTCCAAACGGCGGTAATGTTGTTGAACAATGTCCACACTAAGGCAGTGGATAAGACTCCATATGAGATATGTATGGGCAAACCACCCAAGTACTCATTTATGAGGATTTGGGGATGTCCTCCTTACGTGAAGCAGACAGTGGGAGATAAGCTGGATACGAGATCCATTTTATGCTACTTCATTGGGTATCCAAAGAATTCCATTGGATACTACTTCTACTATCCAAGTGAAACAAAAGTGTTTGTTTCTAGAAATGCCACCTTTATGGAAAGGGAATTTCTACTTGATAGAAAGGGCAGAATAGTAGGACTCGAAGTGGTTCGAGAACCAACTGAAGTACCAGGTGAATATCCTGCACCTCCAGAGCCAGTACCAGAAATGGTCGCACATAGGAGATCCGAAAGGGTTCCTAGGGCTCCTGAGAGATATGGTTTTCTCCTTGAAGATGATCAAGGTGATCAAGTTGTTGGATCTGATCCAAGAACTTTCAAGGAGGAGATTTCCGATGCTGATTCAAATTTGTGGCTTGAAGCAATGCAGTCTGAGTTTGACTCAATGCATGCTAACCAAGTTTGGACTCTTGTTAATCCTCCCGAAGGAATTGTTCCTATTGGGTGTAAATGGGTATACAAGAGGAAACTTGGGCTTGATGGTAAGGTAATGACCTACAAGGCACCACTGGTCGCGAAAGGTTACACTCAAAGGCAAGGTGTTGACTATGATGAAACCTTCTCGCCAGTCGTGATATTCAAGTCAATTAGAATCTTATTAGCCATAGCCGCATGGTACGACTATGAGATATGACAAATGGATGTGAAAACTACGTTCCTTAATGGAAACATTAAGGAAGAGATCTATATGACGCAGCCTGAGGGTTTCACATCTGTTGGAAGCGAGCATAAGGTATGCAAGTTTCAGAGATCGATCTACGGTCTCAAACAAGCATCACGAAGTTGGAACCTGAGATTCGATGAAACAATTAAGGAATTTGGTTTCATCAAGAATCCCGAGGAGCCATGTGTTTATAAGAAGGTAGTTAAAAGCGCTGTGACATTCCTCGTACTTTATGTTGATGACATTCTACTCATTGGGAATGATGTAGGAATGCTGCAATCAACTAAAGTCTGGTTGTCTAATAGATTTTCGATGAAGGACATGGGTGAAGCATTCTATATTCTTGGAATACAGATCTATCGGGATAGATCTAAACGGATGCTCGGACTCACCCAAGCAACCTACATCGATACCATACTTAAGAGGTTCTCTATGGAAGAGTCCAAGAGAGGACACCTACCTATGTGCCACGGGGTCACTCTATCTAAGTCTATGTGTCCAAAGACTGATGAGGAGATAGAGAGTATGACACGTGTGCCATATGCCTCGTCAATAGGTAGCATTATGTATGGCATGATCTCGACTAGACCGGATGTCGCATATGCTCTGAGTGTCACGAGCCGCTACCAGGCCAACCCCGGCCAATTGCATTGGAAGGCTGTGAAGGATATTCTTAAGTACTTACGAAGGACTAAGAATATGTTCATGGTCTATGGGGGTGGTGAACTGAAACTGGAAGGCTACACTGATTCTAGCTTCCAGTGTGACGTGGATGATTCGAAGTCAACCTCTGGATTTGTTCATGCTCAATGGTGGTGTTGTCTCTTGGAAGAGTTCCAAGCAAGACACCATCGCGGATTCAACCACTGAGGCTGAGTACATCGCAGCATCAGCTGCTGCTAAGGATGCGGTTTGGATAAGGAATTTCGTCCAAGAGTTGGGCGTCATTCTTGATGGATTTGGTCCAGTCCCGGTGTACTGCGACAACACGGGTGCCGTTGCGCAAGCAAAGGAGCCTAGGTCTCACCAAAGATCCAAACATATACTGAGGAAATACCACATAATCCGGGATATTGTGGCTAGAGGTGACATAGCAGTTGAGAGAGTCGCCTCTGCGGACAACGTTGCTGATCCACTTACGAAACCCTTGCCAGGACCGTTGTTTGAAAAACATCGCGAAACAATGGGACTGCGTCTGATGAGTAGTTGGCTATAGGGCAAGTGGGAGATTGTTAGAGTAGATGCCCAACTAGCCAACTTGTGGCGTGTGGGTTTATAGACTCTTGTATATGACAGTCTTTATATATGATCGCATTTGTTTATGGAATTCTTTATCTTAATTATGTTTATATAATGTTAACAACTGTGTTGGATAAAGACCTAGAATGCACCATAGTGTATGTTAGATGTGATAGTGGGTATGACGGCTATCATGAAACACATCTAATAGTCACTGTGTATTCTGAATTAGTTCCTAGTCGATTGGGCCGTCAAAATGAGGATAAGGCCGCCCGAGCTTGAGACTAGTATCTGCGATGCAAAGTACCATGTTTCATTGGTAGGGAACATTGTGATGTTCTGAGCATGCAGATAGATAGTGACCTGGTGATCTATCGAACTACCCTCGTTCGGACTTTCCAAGTGGTTACCATTTGTCTAGTGGATAAGTCCGAGGTCTTGGTTGTACTGATTAGTCCTCACGACTCGAAACGTCATTGAGACTCTACGTGATAGGCGTCTCACTTTGACTCGTTTGCCGACTCACTTGGGGTCATTAGGCGGCGGGGTTGGGTGAGACCCCGATGCATGTAGGAGTTGATGCTTCGTTGTCGAGGATTCACCGCTCGCTTACATGCGTGGATATCCTATGCTATCTGAGAGGATAATAGTGAATAAATCTCTGGCCAGAGTACTAGAAGTATTTTAGGTAAATGGGTTTACCTAGTTACACTCGCGATGTCACTATTCGATCTCCAAGATGTATGCATAGCTATCGGATCTCTAGCGATTCTCGATTTACCAATGGTCGTTGACCTGATCGGGATATATGGATTGAAAGGACCGTACTGTACGCTAACCACGACCAGCTGGTTCTTGCAGGCACTATCAGTGAAACCTAGGGGATCATGGGGCGATGTTGCTAGGCGCTTTACCATGATCCGTTGGGTAAGTCCGAAATTGTGATTTCGGAGCCGCAATGGTTGTAGGCCCACAGCTAGCTGTATCCCTAAACCATTGAGGGTCACACAAGTAATGGATTCAAGATTCCCGCACGGAAACTGAGCTCAATGTGTTGAGCATAGGAAGAGGATTTTGGGAAGTGCGACTTCCTAAAAGTCAACAGGGGTCAAATCGTGATTTCCCGCTGTTGAGGGGCAAAACGGTCATTTTGGACTAGATATCTGAAAAACTGTTTTTCGCATCATAATGTTCAGTTTCGGAAACTGAGTCGATCGGTCCGATCAGATCGTCGATCGGAGTTGTGATGAAACCACAGTGAATTAAACGAACCGAATGTTCATATGGACTTGGGTAAGACCCAAGTCCAATGGGCCGGTTCAAGCCCATGTATATTGATTATATACTAAGTAATGACTTAGGGCTTTAATTAATTCATTGCACCACTTAACCCTAGCCTCCAAGCATCACACGGCCGCCCTTTCCTCACCTCCACCTCTCGGCCGCCGCTTGCCGCCACGCGCCGCCGCTTCTTGATTGGACCTGTTCCGATCAACTTTTCAAGGAGCTTCCATCCGTGCTGATCTCCTCAGGCCTTCTAGTGCAGGCTGACGAAGGAACCTTGCTTCCGGTCGTGGATCTGATTAGACGTAACTACCGCCGCCTACCATGAAGAGCCAGTCTCCCTGTTATTCTGGTTGGAGCCAGGCGCCTGTCGCCAGCAAGGTAACACCCCGAAAATCATCCTATGAATGGTTTATAGTATTGATTTTATTGTATTGAACGTATCCCGGCGCTTAATTTTAAACTTCCGCTGTGCCGCCGGGAGACAGGATCCGGATCCGCCACCTCTTTCCCAACAGCAACAGACCAGCTTAGACGATAACAAAACAGACCATCTCAGGGCCAAACAGAACAGAACAACTCAATATAGATTCAGCAGTGAGTCAAGCAGTTTAGAGCAACTTAGAGCAGATATGAATTAAGATCAGAACAGATCAGAGCAGTTCAAGAGTAGAACTAATGAAGGAGCAACCAGATCAGAGAATAAACCAGCTCAGACCAGACCAGCTCGGAGAAAAACAGTTTGAACACAAGCATTGAGAAGACTGCATTGCGAGTTCAAACTTATTTGCTGTTTTGTCAAATATTAGGTACGAAATTCACATGCTCAAAGTCAACAAAGCCTGCAACACATTTAATGAGAAAGGACATAAGATACAACTTTTTCAGAACTTTACAGAAGCCTTTTCAACGGCTAAAACTTTAAGTCTAACGAAAAGAATTGCAAAAGAGGCTTTATATACATGAAGCAGACAACAATCAGAAAAGAGTGTGTTTAACAGAAGTGCAGTGAGGCATAAAAGAAAACAGAGAGCAGTGCATAGTCGAAAGCTTGTACACTCAGGTGGTAGCTGATGTACAAGCTGGTCTCGTGCCCAGGTGTGAGCTGGTGCACAAGCCGAGAGCTTCAATGAGTTACTCATATTCGACTGCAAGTTCAGGGAAGACAATGAGTTATCAGCTTAGGAAGAAGCACTTCCCAGTATGTGAGAAAGTAACCGAGAGAGTGAGCTTACACTGTAAATTCTCAAACAGAGATTCACTCACAGTTTTGAGAGATGAGCTGTATAAATTATTGAGTGAATCACAAACAAAAACAATCATTGTAGCCTTTCTCACTAAGGCGTATAAAAAGTGAAGTTACACACACAGCTTGCGGGCTTGTGTGCATAGGTGCTAGGAGTTCTTGCAGCCGAGGGCTGTCGGATTGGGTTGCAGTTGGAGCCGATGTAATAAAAGTCTTCTAGTGAATCCTTCCCGTTTCGAAAGAAGGGGAGACGTAGGAGATTCAGCTCCGAACATCCACAAACGAATTGCAGCGTATTTCTTTACGGCTTTCTGCATTTAACATACAGGCATTGCATATTTTGAAACTGCATATGTTTAAACCATTAACAAGCTTTCAATTTTTAGAGTTCATTTTGAGTTGTTTTCGCATTATTTATCTCATAACTCAATCTGTATCTCTATGCACAAACATTTCAAGAACACTGAGCTATTGCAGCTCAAGATTTAAATCAACCAGATCATAGAGCTGCTGAAAGAGTTCATGCGCAATCCGATTCCAGTGTTGCGTGCTGGTTATCTTTCAAAACTTCTTAAAATACATGCAACTTGAGGGTTTGGTGTCTAAAGCTATGTGAGAGCTTACGTGAATTGTGTGAGAACTCATGAGACACCCCCTCATTCGATCCTAACAATTGGTATCAAAGCTCTTTCGTGATCTGGTACCGCGAACAATGGGACCAAAAATTGGTATCAGAGCAGGTTGTTCTTTAAAGTGCATTTCATATTGAAAAATTTCAAACGGTTTAAAATACCTTCTGCTCTGATAGTTATTCTTTGAAAGCTTGTCTGTGCTACAAAATTTTTAAGGCTTTCAAAACACGCTTTATAAAGATAGGGGGAGTAATGTCTATTGAATTGTAGAGTAGTTTCTTGAAAGGAAAGTGCAGCAATATCTGTTCTAACGAGTTGACACAGATTGCGCGAGATCTGTGTGGACACCAAGATCTCTAGGTTTGGAGAGGCTAAAACTTAGGGAAAAATGGAAGAGATTCTGTAAATTGAATCCTCTATTACTCCTCTGGTCTAATAATTGAGAATTTTGAGTAGCACAGAATTCTTTTTGAAAACTCATATCACACATTCTGAAAAATATTGTTCCTTGAAAATGTTTCTCTTCGAAAATTAAAATTAACCCATGCTCTGTTGAGGGGGAGTCTTGTTTAAATAGAAAAGGGGAGACAAGATTTCGTAACCCTTTTTGATTCCCACAAAATGGGGAGAAACAATTTGAAAATCATCTTCTTTTCAAAATATTTGAGAGATTGTTCTTACACTGAAATCTCACACACATACACATTCACTCACATTCGAGAGATGAGCATGATGCGGGAGCTGACGTTTTTCCTAGGACTACAAGTAAAGTAGCTTGAGGATGGAATATTCATCAATCAAGAAAAGTACTCAAAAGAATTTATCAAGAAGTTCAGGATGAAAAAATGCTCAGCAGCTGCCCATGAGCGCCTCCATCAAGCTGGACAAAGATGAAGCTGGAACTGCAGTAGAGGTAACCATGTATCGTGGGATGATAGGTTCGCTCTTACCAGACTGCAAGCAGACCAGACATTAGTAGATTGTTGGATTTTTAAAACAGATCACATCTGAATTTTGATGAACACAAAACCTGTTATTATGTTTCTAAGAGTTTAATCAAGTGCGTAGGTCGCAAACTGGTTCGGAACAGAATATGTGCACTGAACCAGATCGGACGCAAGGTGGTACAGAGATAAATGCAAGCTGGTTTCAGAACAGAAGACCAGAAGAACAGTAAGCAGAACAGTGAAGCTGATCAGCAGACCGCGAAGCTGGTAGAGCAGACACCCAAGCTGGTTCACCAGCTTGGAGCAAGAGGAGTCTGGGCAGAACAGTCTAGTGAAGCAACAGACCAGCTTAGACGATAACAGAACAGACCAGCTCAGGTAGAATCAGCAGTGAGTCGAACAGTTTAGAGCAGCTTAGAGTAGATACGAAGGAAGAGCAGAACATATCAGAGCAGTTCAAGAGCGAAACTAATGAAGGAGAAACCAGCTCAGAGAATAAACCAGCTCAGACCAGACCAGCTCGGAGCAAAACAGTTTGCACACAAGCATTGAGAAGACTGTATTGCGAGTTTTTGCTGTTTTGTCAAATATTAGGTACGAAATTCACATGCTCAAAGTCAACAAAGCATGCAACACATTTAATGAGAAAGGACACAAGGTACAACTTTGTCAGAACTTTACAGAAGCCTTTTCAACGGCTAAAACTTTGTGTCTAATGGATAGAATCGCACAAGAGGCTTTATATACATCAAGCAGACAACAAGCAGAAAAGAGTGTGTTGAGTGCATTGTCGAAATCTTGTACATTCAAGTGGCAGCTGATGTATAAGCTGGTCTCGTGCCCAGGTGTGAGCTGGTGCACAAGCCGAGAGCTTCAATGAGTTATTCATATTTGACTGCACAGTTCAGGAAGACAATGAGTTATCAGCTTAGGAAGAAGCACTTCCCAGTGTGTGAGAAGACAGTCGAGAGAGTGAGCTTACACTGTAAATTCTCATACAGAGATTCACTCACAGGTTCGAGAGATGAGTTGTATAAATTAGTGAGTGAATCACAAACATAAACAATCATCGTAGCCTTTCTCACTGAGGCGTGAAGTGAAGTTAGACACACAACTTGCGGGCTGGTGTGCATAGGTGCTAGGAGTACTTGCAGCCGAGGGCTGTCGGATCGGGTTGCAGCGGGAGCCGCTGTAATCAAAGTCTTCTAGTGAATCCTTCTCATTGCAAAAGAAGGGGAGACGTATGAGATTCAGCTCCGAACTTCCACAAATGAATTGCAGCGTATTTATTTACGGCTTTTTGCATTTAACATACATGCATTGCATATTTTGAAACTGCATATTTTGAAACTGCATATGTTTAAAACCATTTACAGGCTTTCTATTTCAGAGTTCAGTTTGAGTTGTTTCCAAATGATTTATCTCATAACTCAATCTGTATCTCGATGACAAACATTTCAAGAACACAGAGTTATTGCAGCTCAAGATTTAAATCAACCAGATCGCAGAGCTGCTGGAAGAGTTCATGCGCGATCCGGTTCCAGTGTTGCGTGCTGGTTATCTTTCAAAACTTCTTAAAATACACGCAACTTGAGGTTTTGGTGTCTAAAGCCATGTGAGAGCTACGTGAGTTGTGTGAGAACTCATTAGACACCCCGTCATTCGATCCTAACAATTGGTATCAGAGCTCTTTCGTTATCTGGTACCCCGAACAATGGGACCAACAATTGGTATCAATTGTTAGGATAAATTTCTGAAGTTTTTTTGATGAAAAATAAAAGAGAGATGAAAAATAAAAAGAGATCAATCGAAGTGACAAGATCTGGACGAAGCTTACTACGTTGGACGAAGAAATCAGATCGGAGCATAGTCAAGCTGGTCAAAGAAAAACCAGCTCAGAGCATTCAGTTGTGAGAACAGATCACAGATCGCAACAGGGAGATGAGGGACATGGGAGTAACCCGCTCGGCCTCCAAAGCAAGCATCCTGGTAGATCTACACAACAAGACACGGCTAAACAAGATCTTAGCTCAACATGAATAATGCATGTATGCAATGTAACGGCTTGCAATAATCAACACAGCAGAAGCAATCAATAACAACACAGAAGCATACACAGCAGCACACCTAATATCCATGCCAAATCCAACGCTGTAAAACAATCTCACATCCGTACCTTAACCTTCTGAACTACAATTTCCACAACAAGGTCCGGAGCAGCTCAAATCTGAACCTGCTAAGCCAAACAACAACGGAAAAACTCAGGGACACAAAGCTCAGGGCTACAAACTCAACCAGCTCTGTCCTACCCTTCTAGCTCAACAAACAGCTCTAAACGAAGCGCAAGGGAGGATCTATCACTAGCTCAGAGCGTTACCTGAACGGAGAAGCAAATCTGCTCAAATGGTAACAGACTACACAAGGAAGCTTCTTTAGCGATCTTCTTCCAGCTAATCTCAAGCCTTCGAAAAAGCAGATCATATTATTCAGTTTTGGAAACTGAGTCGATCGGTCCGATCTGATCGGCGATCGGAGTTACGATGAAGCCATAGTGATGGGGATGAACTGAATGTTCACCCGTTGGACCCGGGCCCGTTGGGCCGGTCCAAGTCCACCACTTAGTCTATTTAATTAGGCTTAGGTTTCATTGTTAAACAAGAGACTTAATTAAACCCTAAACCTAGAGCTTGATAGCTGCCTCCCCTCCTCTCCTCATACGCCGCCGCCGCCGCCCAAGTGCACCGCCGCCGCCGCCACCGCCACGTGCCGCCGGAAAATTGTTTCCGGCCAATCTTGACGAGGAGAATCCGTCCGCGCAGATCTCATCAGGCCTTCTAGTGCAGGCTGACGAAGGAGTCTCAAATTCGGTCGTGGACCTGATTGACGATATCTACCGCCGCCTACCGTGAAGTGCCGTTTTCTTTAAGAAACCGGTCGGAGCTAGGCACAAGTTGCCAGCAAGGTATTCCTTAATAAACCCTATGAATGTCATAGATATGAATTGTTCATCGTATTGATCGTCTCCCGGCACATGTTTTTTTCTGTTCTTCCGCTGCCCCGCCGGGAGGCGTGATCCGGATCCCATCACTAATATCAAGCCTTCGAAAAAGTTATAGAACGAAGCGCCTTAGCAAGAGGAGTCCAACGCTACCACTCTTGCTTCAATCGGAGCTGTCTATCGTGGGCAATCAGAGAAGATAAGCTTCGGTGAACAGTAGCTATGGTATCAAGACAGGGTAAGGTTACGAGAAATATATCTAAGTGTCGGGAAACAATAGCAAGACTACGGTGAAAGTCCTCTAATATACCACTTAAGTTCCCCAAATCTAATGAACAGTAACCAGCGAAAACATTGGCTCAAAGCTGGTACCCGCTCAGATCTGAGAACACTCCAGATCTGGAACATAAGCTACACAGCGCGCTACCACCAAACGACATCGCGCCACTTACCAATTAATTATACACGTGACCCGTTAAACGGCGTCGCACAGAAGTCCACTATTCCACTGTACACGTCATCCCGCTAACACCAAATCTGCTATCACTAAATGGGGTCGCATCGCAACTCAGATCTGGATGCTCAGATCTGATACCAACACTGACCAGCGTTCACTGATACCCAAAACGACATCGCACTGCCTTCCGGTCTAGACAACCCAAAACCGGTCTACACCAACCTTCAAACTAGGTCGGTTCACGCAGCGCTAAAAACTAACGCATCTCAAATTTGATTCCTCTCAACGACGGCGTATCGCTACTCGTGCAGGATATCCATTAGCGAACTCGAAATACTTTGCGACAACCAGATTTGACCTATAGGTTGGATTACAATCAACCAATGCCAAATCCGAAGCTACCAACTATACACTTCTCAACTTTCCAAACCTGCCTACTACCCTGTTGAACTCTACAACTGTCCAGAGCTGTTCTAAACACAATTATAGAAACCTGATACGCTCACCAAGCATATCAGCTCAAAGCTGATCCATCCCATATCTGCTCACGCCAAATCCGATCTATCCAAAACCCGATTAATTTACTAAATTAATCCAATAATATTTCGGGTCTCACATATCTCCCCCACTGAAAATAAGATTTCGTCCTCGAAATCAAAGAATAACTCCATATCTAAACCAAACTCAATGATATAACTAACACTGGAAAATCACGCTACGCACAAAACAAACAGAAACTCTCCAATACACAACGAGAAGCTACTAACCAAGAGTTCAAGATAACTTGAACAAACAACAACAAACAAACTAGTTACTGGAGTTAATGCAAGATTTTCTCAAACAGATGAGGCCATTCACATTGCATTTTCTCCTCCAACTCCCACGTAGCTTCTTCTCTACCATGCTTGCTCCACTGGATCATCACCAAGGGAATGGTCTTGTTCCTGAGCTGTTTCTCCTTCCTATCCAGAATCTGCAAGGGATACTCAACATAGCTCAAAGTCCAATCTAGCTCCACCTCGTCAGTTCGCAACACATGAGAAGGATCTGGCTCATACTTCCTCAACATGGATACATGAAAACATCATGCAATGAGGATAGATCTGGCGACAGTAACAAGCAATAAGCCAAAGGACCGATCCTCTCACAATCTCATAAGGTCCAACATAACGAGGAACTAACTTTCCCTTGAGACCAAATCTCATAGCACTACGAAAAGGAGAAACTTTCAGGAAAACCATATCTCCAACCTAAAATTCGAGAGGCCTACGCATGCGGTTCGTATAGCTAGATTTGCGATCTTGTGCAACTTTCATACGCTGTCGAATCAGATCTACTTGATCTCTCATCTGATGCACAAATCTGGAGAAGACAGCTGCTTCTCCCTCACTTCTTCCCAACATATAGGCGATCTGCACTTTCTACCATACAAAGCCTCAAATGGTATGGTGCCATTCCAATTGTCACTTGGTAGCTGTTATTATAAGAAAACTCAACCAAAGACAATGAATCTTGCCAGCTACCACTGAAATCCATCACCACAACTCTCAACATATCCTCTAAAATCTGGATAGTCCTCTCAGATTGGCCATCGGTTTGGGGATGATAAACAGTACTCTAGCCAATCTGGTGCCCAAATATGTTTGCAAACTCTTCCAAAACCTGGAAGTAAACCTTGGATCTCGATCTGAAACAATGGACACAGGCACACCATGCAATCGCACCACGAAATCTATGTACAGCTTCGCCATATTCTTCAAAGAATACGTCATATTGTAGGGAATGAAGTGAGCAGACTTCGACAATCTATCAATAACAACCCAAACAGCATCACAACCTTTGCTGGAACGAGGCAAATGCATTACAAAATCCATAGCTATGTGTTCCCAATTCCATTGGGGCACCTCTAAGCTCCGCAATAGACCACCAGGTCTCATCATTTCTGCCTTTACATGCTGACAGTTCAGACAACGTGCAACAAAATCAGCAACATCACTCTTCAAACCTACCCACCAAAAGTACGGCTTCAAGGAATGGTACATCTTCCTTGCACCAGGATGAAAACTATATCTACTACAATGTGCTTCTCTCAAGATATCCTCTTTCAAATCAATCAGATTTCGCACTACCAACCTGCCACGAAACCTCAAACAACCATCAGATGAAACAGAATAGTCCTCCAAATGTCCAGCTCTAACTTTCAACT
Source organism: Dorcoceras hygrometricum (assembly GCA_001598015.1). NCBI lineage: Eukaryota > Viridiplantae > Streptophyta > Magnoliopsida > Lamiales > Gesneriaceae > Dorcoceras > Dorcoceras hygrometricum. The sequence goes on along the minus strand of KV000030.1, from coordinate 72,958 downwards.
TCAAATCAGGTATAGATGGATCTGTTCTCTGAGCTGCTCTAATACTCGAAACAATTTGTGGCTCAACTTGAAAAGAAGGCACCACAACATAATCCTCACCTGGGTAAAACCGCCAAATAGTAGTGCTTAAATGCTCATGAACCTTCGAAATCTGCAACGAAGCAAGTATCGCCACTTGAGCCTTTCTGCTCAATGCATCAGCAACTACATTCACTTTCCAGGCTGATATTGGATCTCACAATCAAAATCCTTTAGCAGCTCCATCCATATACACTGTCTCCTGTTCAAATCCGGCTGAGAAAACATATACTGAAGACTCTTGTGGTCGGTATACACCACAAACTGCTCGCCATACAGGTAGTGACGCCAAATTTTTAAGGCAAAGACCACTGCTGCCAACTCCAAATCATGAACTAGGTATCGAGTCTCATGCGGATTCAACTGATGAGAAGCATACGCAATGACTCGACCATTCTGCATCAACACACAACCCAATCCATTCAACGAAGCATCCGAACAAACCACAAAACCACCTGATACTGAAGGCAAAGCTAACACTGGCGATGTGGTTAGCTTCTCTTTGAGCAATCTAAAGCTGTTCTCACATTCTTCTGTCCAAACGAATCTCTTGTCTTTCTGGGTCAACTGCGTCATAGGCTTAGCTATACTAGAAAATCCCAACATCGGTAATGGCTAGCCAATCCCAAAAAGCTAAGAATCTCATATACATTCTTGGGACGCTCCCAGTTCACAACAGCCTCTACCTTACTGGGATCCACAGACAATCCATCGGCTGGGATGACATGACCCAGAAACACTACTCTATCCAACCAAACTCGTATTTGGAAAACTTAGCATACAGCCGTGAGTCTCGTAGAGTTTGGAGAACCAACCTCAAATGCTCTTTGTGCTGCATTGGTGTCTTTGAGTACACCAAGATGTCATCGATAAACACAATCACAAACTGATCGATGAACTCTCGAAAGACTCGATTCATCAAATCTATAAAAACTGCAGGGGCATTTGTCAAACCAAAAGGCATAACCAAAAACTCATAATGCCCGTACCTCATACGAAATGCAGTCTTGGCAACATCTTCCTCTCAAATACGCAACTGATGGTACCCCGAACGCAGATTGATCTTAGAGTACACCGCTGAACCCTGAAGCTGATCAAACAAGTCATCAATCCTCGGTAAAGGGTACTTATTCTTCACTGTAGCCTTATTTAGTTGCCGGAAGTCTATACACATCCTCATGGAACCATCCTTCTTCTTCACAAACAAGATAGGAGCTCCCCACGGCGACATGCTCGATAGATTGAAACCTTTCTCCAGCAAGTCACTAAGTTGTACCTTCAACTCCCTCAACTCAGCTGGCGCTAAACGATATGGGATCCGTGAAATCGGAGCTGTACCAGGTACCAACTCAATGCTGAAGTCGATCTCCCTTCTCGGAGGAAAGCCAGGAATATCCTCGGGGAACACATCAGGGAAATCTCGAGAAACGAGGATATCGCTAAGCTCCACACACGACGAAAAGGATGCGTCCATAGCATAGATCATGAATCCAGTATTCTCCAACGACATAAGGCTAAACATCTCCATCATAGAGACCAAGGGAATCTTCGACCGGGAATCGAGGCCATAGAAGTCCCACTTCTCGCCAGACTGGGGCCGAAAACACATAACGCCATGGAAACAGTCCACGGTGGCCCTATAGCTAGACAACACGTCCATTCCCACAATTCAATCGAAATCCCACATCACTAAACAAATCAGGTTCGCTACCAACACATTATCACCAAACCTAAGAATGCCATCCAACAAAATCTCTTGGCAGTATAGGCTCCCGCCGGCAGGAGTTGCAACAGACACAACATCACACAAATAAGTGGTATGCAAACCATGCTCAACCACAAAAGCATCAGCAATAAAAAAATGTGATGCTCCAGTGTCAAACAATACACGTGCAGGAAAATCAAAGACAGAATAAATACCTGCAATCACTTCTCCTGGCATGCCTTCAACTTGCTCCCTCGTCATGGCATTCACCTGGGCATACTGAGGTCGTGAAAATTGAGGCTGGGAAGGCTGTCCAAACCGCGAAGGACCAGGATACTGTAACGGCCTATACTGAGTCTCTCCCATCCTCTGTTGTGGATCAGGCAAAGAATGACCTCTAGAAGATCCAACAGAACGACCCTGAGATGGGGCTGCGGCGTGCTGAGATCCCGCCAATGAACACACTCTCGCAAAATGTCCATACTACCCACAATTATTGCAAGCACCCTGAACACCCGTACACTATGATGAGGGGTGTTTGCCTCCACACTGACCACAAAAGATGACCCTAGGGCTACTACTGCTGCTAGAACTACCAGAGCCAGAAGAACTAGAACCCTGCTGCTAGAACTACCGGAGCCAGAAGAACTGCTGACCACGAGGCCTAAACCTATGGCGTCCAGGCTGATGCATCGACTACTGGGGCTGCTACTGCGACGACTGGGGAAACTGGGGAGGTTGCGCCCCCGGAACATTGGGACGTGAACCTTGCAGCGTTGGAGGTTGAACTTGAGACCTCCGGTTCCTCAACCCTTCCTCGATGTCCATTGCCTTGTCCACCGCGTCAGCATAACTGGTAGGTGAACTCGCCAACACCAAGGAGTACAGAGCCTAATTAAGCCCTTCCAAGAGATGGTTCCTCTTTGCCCTCTCGCGGCCAGACACATGAGGAACGTAAGCCAAAAGAGAAGAAAACCTACGAGCATACTCGCCCACGGACATGGTTCCCTGAACCAAGTTGTCAAACTATCGCTCCCGAGCATTCACATAAGACTCCGGAACATACTCTTGGCGTAATGCCGTGCAGAAACTATCCCAAGTAATCCCTGCACCAGTCTCCTCGAGCGTACGTGAAGCACATCTCCACCATGTCTCTGCATAGATACAATACACTATAACATAAATATACTATATATAACTGGGACACTCTATCCACCTCCCGGGGCATTACCTATTGGATCAACTCCACGACCAGCTGAGAAACCATGATAACCTGAAACGCACACAGGCAAACAAAACAACCAGCCCCAGAGGGACATTGGGGTCAAACCCCAGTACGGAGAGCAACTGAAAAACAGCAAATAGATAGCAACAGATAATATGCGAATGATATGCATGAGAACAAGGCTACAACCAAAGGTAGGGAGCCAAAGGATCTCAAGAAACTGCTCAACAACTGATATCTAATCAACAAAAAGATAGTGGCCACGAGATGTGTGAGTATATGGGAGCTACCCACTCGTCTCAACACACGGTACCAGATGAAGAACACATCGCTCAACCTGCTGTTGCCCAGCTCATGAGATGTGGGAGCTACCCACTCCGCCCATAGTGGCTAACAGATCCCAACTGGGAGATGAGGGACACGGGAGTTACCCACTCGGCCTCCAAAACAAGCATCCTGGTACGCACAGATCTACACAACAAGGCACGGCTAAACAAGATCTTAGCTCAACATGAATAATGCGTGTATGCAATGTAACGGCTTGCAATAATCAACATAGCAGAAGCAATCAATAACAACACAGAAGCAAACACAGTAGCACACCTAATATCCATGCCAAATCCAACGCTGTAAAACAAGCTCACATCCGTACCTTAACCTTCTGAGCTACAATTTCCACAACAAGGTCCCGAGCAGCTCAAATCTGAACCTAAGCCAAACAACAACGGAAAAACTCAGGGACACAAAGCTCAGGGCTACAAACTCAACCAGCTCTGTCCTACCCTTCTAGCTCAACAAACAGCTCTAAACGAAGCGCAAGGGAGGATCTATCACTAGCTCAGAGCATCACCTGAACGAAGAAGCAAATCTGCTCAAATTGTAACAGACTACCCAAGGAAGCTTCTTTCGCGATCTTCTTCCAGCTAATTGTTATAGTAGATGCCCAACTAGCCAACTTATGGCATGTGGGTTTATAGACTCTTGTATATGACAATCTTTATATATGATATTCGCATTTATTATATGGCATTTTTTACTTTCATTGTATGTATGATGATTTACAATTGCGTTGAGTAAAGACCTAGAATGAACTAAAGCGTATGTTAGATGTGATAGTGGGTATGACGACTATCATAAAACATATCTAATAGTCGCTGTGTATTCTGAACATGTTCCTAGTCGATTGGGCCGTCAAAATGAGGATAAGGCCGCCCGAGTTCGAGACTAGTATCTGTGATGCGAAGTACCATGTTTCATTGGTAGGGAACATTGTGATGTTCTGAGCATGCAGATAGATAGTGACCTGGTGATCTATCGAACTACCCTCGTTCGGACTTTCCAAGTGGTTACCCTTTGTCGAGTGGATAAGTCCGAGGTCTTGGTTGTACTGATTAGTCCTCACGACTCAAAACGTCATTGAGACTCTACATGATAGGCGTCTCACTTTGACCCGTTTGCCGACTCACTTGGGGTCATAAGGCGTCGGGATTGGGTGAGACCCCGATGCATGTAGGAGTCGATGCATCGTTGTCGAGGATTCACCGCTCGCAGACATGCGTGGATATCGTATGCTATCTGAGGGGATAATAGTGTATAAATCTCTGGCCAGAGTACTAGAAGTG
>KV000030.1:31851-46644 GCA_001598015.1 Dorcoceras hygrometricum | reverse complement strand
GGCCCAATCGACTAGGAACAGTTCAGAATACACAGCGACTATTAGATGTGTTTCATGATAGCCGTCATACCCACTATCACATCTAACATACGCTTTAGTGCATTCTAGGTCTTTACTCAACGCAATTGTAAATCATTACACACATAATGAAAGTAAAGAATGCCATATAAGAAAATGCGAATATCATATATAAAGACTGTTTGTACAAGAGTCTATAAAACCCACACGCCACAAGTTGACACAGCGACTATTAGATGTGTTTCATGATAGCCGTCATACCCACTATCACATCTAACATACGCTTTATTGTATTCTAGGTCTTTACTCAACGCAATTGTAAATCATTACACACATAATGAAAGTAAAGAATGCCATATAAGAAAATGCGAATATCATATATAAAGACTGTTTGTACAAGAGTCTATAAAACCCACACGCCACAAGTTGGCTAGTTGGGCATCTACTCTAACAGTTTGAGCAGCTCGGACACGGGCGGCGCACTCCCGAGACCTTCTAAGCTTCCGCAAAAAGATTTTTATGAGATATTACGTAAATTTTGATGATACGATTTCCTTATGAGTTATTTTTGAAATAAATTCATTTGAAAATTTGTTTTGGGATATACGCTTTATTGCGGTATGACATTATTTGATAATTTTTTTTTAAGTTGCATCAAGTTAAATTTTAAGAAAATTGTTGGGAAAATTATCGAGGCTACTATTCACGTGAATAGTCTTGTTCACGTGAATAGTGACCGAAAAAAATTTATGCCTTTTATTTAAAGAAAATAGTTTAGTGAGTCAAATCGTTTCACAAAGAGCAATCACTGAGACCCCTTCAAGCTGGTCACTCGGCTGGAGGTTTGCATCGAGCAATAAAATCATTGAATCAAGTTTTAAAATAAAAATCTAGCAAAGAAGTTCATTCACCCCCCCCCCCTCTGAACTCCCTAGCTTGTTTTCGATCCTAACAAGTGGTATCAGAGCACGGTTTCTCAATGACTGAACAATTTATTTAACTAAACTCGTTAAACATGTCGATTTCTTACAACAAAATTCCTATGTTTTCAAATGAGGAATACGATGTCTGGATGATCTAGATGCAGGCGCACCTAGCAGCACAAGATGACGACATGTGGTTTGTGATCACCAGCGGACCGATGCAAATAATGAAAATGAATACTGTTGTGGCGATAACTGTCGGTGCACCTCAATGGATCGAGAAACCCAGATTTGAGTGGACCTCGGAGGACTAGAATAAAGAAAATCTGGATAATGTCGCGAAGGACATATTATACAAGACTCTAGACAACAATATGTTTAGCAAAATCCAGACTTGCACAACTGCGAAAGAAATATGGGAGAATCTGACCCAGATATGCGAAGGCAATGAGGAGACAAAGGAAAACAAGTTGACAGTAGACCTGCAAATATTTGAACTAATCAAGATGAAGCCCAAAAAACTATGGTTGAGTTTGATGAACGATTCAGCTATTTGGTGATTGATTTGGCCACATTGGGCAAAGCCTACAATAACAGGGAGTTGGACCTGAAGGTTACTTTCCAAGGAGTGGGATGTGAAAACTATGGCCATGCAAGAGTCGAAAGAACTGAACAAAATGGAATTGCATGACGTGTTCGCAAATATGAAGGCCTACGAAGTCGAGCTTGAAACTAGAGTAGAGTCTGAGCCTTCCACCTCGCAACCAACCAGAGCTCTTGCTGCTACAATCCCGGAACAAAGTCCATGTTCTACAAGCAGCAGATCGGAAGAGGAAATGAGCAAGGATGCCATGGCCTTGTTCATCAAGAAATTCGGAAAATATATGCGGAAGCATAATACTAAACCCTCTTCTTTTGATTCTCCCAAGAAAATTGTTAATTCTCCTTCTGATGATAAATGCTATAACTGTGGCAGGCCTGGTCACTTCATGGCTGATTGCAGGAAGCCAAGGAGAGACACAAAGAAGCGACCAGATCGCAGCGCCAACAAAGATAAAAAGGAGAAGAATCTCTACCAAAAGGGTATAATGGAGAAAGCAATGGTTGCTGAGGAGAATAAGAGTGCCTGGGCTGACTCAGATTCAGAGGAATCCGACTCTGGAACCTCCTCATCTAGCGAAAGCGAAGATGAAGTACATTGTCTCATGGCCGATGACACTGATTAGGTATTTGATTTTTCTAGTCCTGAATTCACACGTGAGGACCTTGTTACCGCATTAAATGAAATGGTCCTAGAATACAAGAAGCTTTCTCAATCATTCGAGGAAGTTAAAGCCGAAAGGGAGAGCTGTGCAACAAATACTGAGCTAGTTAGCTCTAAAGATATGCAAGCTGCTCTAAGTAAGCTTGAAACTTAGAATGAAAATTTGAGCAGCAGGTCCGAGGAGATGCTCTATGACCTGGACCAGTTCTTCTGCCTCACTACAAAAACTGCATGGAGCTACAAAGCCATTTGGTGACAGAACCGGATTGGGCTATAATAGTGAAGAGGACAGTACAACAGAAACCAATAGTACTCCAAGGCTGGAAAGAACAAAGTATAAAACTACGAACTTTGTAAGATCCAGCACGGGACAGATTACAGAGGCAAAATCTGATAAGAATAAGATAGCAGCACAACCTCCGATCTGGCAAGGAAGGTTTTGTGGGCTGGGGTATACTGCTCCTGAGAAGTCTCGGAAGAGCTGGCTAAACAAAAGAATTGCACATATGAGGAGTAAATCCAAATCCAGTGGTATAAAATAAGGCCGGCCCTCTCGAACTTCAACGAAGGATAGGTAGTACAGGCCTCCACACCGTAAGCACAGATCGAATGGTCCGTATGTTGCATATCAAGCTCCATCCAGATCAAAGAACACATGTGGAGCACACAAATACTTTGACGCACACACCGATAAATTGATAAAGATTATCCAAGTGTGGGTCCCGAAAGGTCTAATCAAACCTGGACCCAAATGAATCAAAGGGTACCAAAATATCCTGATATGTGATTGCAGGTACAACAGATATCAAGATTGGAGCAATCATCGTGGTATATGGACAGTGGATGTGCAAGACATATGACTGGAGATGCTAAGTTGCTCACGGATATCAAATCTTGCAATGGACCCAATATAACCTTTGGTGATAACTCTAACGGTAACACTGTGGGTAAGGGTAAGCTTACCCATGGTAATTTTATTATAAACAATGTTCTCCTGGTTGGTAACTTGTGCTACAACCTGATAAGTATCGATCAGTTGTGCGACAGTAATTACTCTGTCAAATTTCAAAAGCACTCATGCACAGTTTTGAATCTGGAAGGTCTGACCTTGTTAGTAGGATATCGATCTGGACACCTACAAAGTCGATTGGTCAGATCAACCGTATACAGAACAAACATGCCTAGTAGCTGACTCTTTGAAGAGCTGGCTATGGCATCAGTGGATGAACCATCTGAATTGCAAAACCATTGCCAATCAGAGTAAGCGTGAGTTAGTTGATGGCTTGCCCAAGCTAAAATTTTCAAAAGACAAGATTTGCTTTGCCTGTCAGTTGGGTAAACATTTAAAATCTACTTTCAAAACAAGATGGAGTGATAAAGCCTCACATAAGATGGATCTTTTACACATGGATCTTTTTGGTCCAACACCCGCAACTAGTTTAGGGGAATGAAATACACCCTTGTCGTGGTTGATGACTTATCAAAATTTACATGGGTATTTGTGAGACCCGAAAGATTTGAGGATTAATTAAGTTAACTAATCGGATTTGGTATAAACCAGATTTGGCGTGAATAGATCTGGGATGGATCATCTTTGAGCTGGTATGCTTGGTGAGCGTATCGGGTTTCTATATTTGTGTATTGGAAACAGCTCTGGACAGTTGTAGAGTTTTGCGTAGTAGTAGTCAGATTTGGGAGTTGATAAGTAATGGTTGGTGACTTCGGCTATGGCGCTAGTTGATTATAATCGATGCTAGTCGTGAAATCTGGTTGTCGCAAAGTATTTTGAGTTCGCTAATTGAATATCCTGCACGGGTAACGAAACGCCGTCATTTGGGAGAAATCATATTTGAGATGCGTAAGTTGTTAGCGCTGTGTGAACCGGCCTGGTTCGAGGGCTTGGTGTGGACCGGTTCTGGGTTGTCTAAACCGGAAGGCAGTGCGATGTCTTTTTGGGTATTAGTGAACGCTGGTCAGTGCTGGTGTTAGATCTGGTCATTAGGATCCGAGTGTTTTGGTTAGGAGCGATGCGACGCCGTTTAGAGAGACACGTGTATGAATTAGTTGGATTTTGGTGCGACGTCGTTTGGTAGTAGCGCTGGTTTAGCGTATGGTCCAGATCTGGAGTGGTACTCAGATCTGAGTGGGTATCATCTTTGAGCCAATGTTGTCGGTGGTTACTGTTCATCAGATTTGGGAAACTTAAGTTGTATATATAGAGGACTTTGACCGGTCTCGCAATTATTTTCCCGACACTTAGATATTCCCGTAACCTTACTCTGTCGCGATACCCTAGTTACTGTTCATCGTACCTTATCTTCTCCTATTACCTGCGGTAGGATACTCAGATTGGAGCAAGAGTGGTAGCACTAGACTCCTCTTGCCAAGGCGCTTCTTCTTATACCAATTTCTAAGGCTTGGGTTGAGCTGGAAGAAGATCGCGAAGGAAGCTACCTTGTGTAGTCTGTTAGCATTTCGGCACATTTGCTTTTCCGTTCAGGTAGTGCTTTCGAGTAAGAACTAGATCCTCCCATATGCTGCTTTGAGCTTTCTGTTTTGCTAGAAGGGTGGGATAGAGCTGGTGGGACTGGTAGCTCCCAGTTCGTAGTTCTGTGCTACAGTTCCTGAGTTTTATTGTTGTTGTTTGGCCAAGCAGGTGGAAGATTTGAGTTGCTCGGGACTTTGTTGTGGTAATTGTAGCTCATAAAGCTAAGGTATGGATGTGAGCTTATGATTACAGCTTTGAGATGGACTGGTGTATAAATGAGCGTGTGCTGTTATGTTGAGCAGTGTGTATGCTGTTGTTCCTGTGCTGTTGCTTGCATCTGTTTGTGTATGTTATCTTGCAAGCTGTTATTATGCATACACGCATGTCATGTTGTTCTGCTCATTCCTTTGCGAGCCTTGTTAACAGCCTACTTGAGATCCTCTGATATGTTGTTCTTTGCTGTTGAGCTAATCCTTGTTGACAGGGTGCATGTGATTGAGCGCCTGGGTAGCTCCCATCTCTCACATGCGTTGTGGCTTTCTATTCTAGCTTGTGCTGGTATTTCGTGTGATTGAGCGCCTAGGTAGCTCCCATTCTCTCACATGAGTTGCGGCCATCCCTGTAATCTGTTTGTGGTTGGTACCATGTGTGATCGAGCGCTTGGGTAACTCCCATTCTCTCACACATTCAGTGACCACTTCCAGTTCTGGTATTCAGCTGTGTACAGTCCTTTGGATAATTTGATCTCCCTGTTCTCATGAATAGCATCGCATTTATACCTTGATCTATCTGCATGCTGTTTTATATTGCTCTCCGTACTGGGGTTTGACCCCATGTCCCTCCGGGGATGGATTGTTTTATTTCCTGTGTGTTGTTCAAGGTTTTTCAGGTTTCCCAGCTGTTCGAGGAGATGGCTCAGCTGGTGGTGCCCCGAGAGGTGGATAGAGTGTCCCAGTTATGTATATTATCTATATTAGGCAGTAGAGCAGTCTCCGGGGAATACCTCGTGAGGATGTAATGTTTTATTTCTGATTTGGATGTACCCTGTTAGGGAGTCACTCTATGTTTGTATTTGTTGTTGTTAGTTTTCAGTTGTTGTAAAACCAATATTTTGAATATCTTTGTATTTTAAATTATGTTTTCAAAGTCTGGCCAAAGCGAAAAAAATTTTAGCCACTTTTTAAATGCTTCCGCTATTGTATTTTGCGTGGTTAATCTCTGTGTTGTGCACCGGGCCTAATATTTTTGGTATCAGAGCTTAAACTGGGATAAGCTCGAATTCTTTTGATCACACTTGAGTCTAGGCACTTTGTTTTGTGTTGAATGTGCTTGAATATGTGCTATATTTGCTGTGTGATCTTACTGTATTAGTGTTTGCTTAGATGCCGCCTAGACGTAGGGTAGAGCAACCAGACAGATTCCGACAGAATCTGAGGGTCGGAATGAGGAGATTCAGCGTAGTGCTCCTGTTCGTAGACGTGCTAGGCAGGTTGACGATGAGGTTGATGTGCTGGCAGCCCGTGTGGATGAGATGGAACTAATCATGCCGAGGTTTCAGTGTATGAATCCTCAGACGTTTGATGGAGAGGAGAGTAGTTCCGATGCGGAGTCTTTGTTACAGCATATTACCGGACTGTTTGATAGAGTGCGCTATGATGATGAGCGCAGACTAAGTCTGGCGACTTTCCAACTGAGGAAGAATGCAGAGCGATGGTGGAGAGGTGATTCACGTACGCTCGAGGAGACTGGTGCGGGGATTACTTGGGATAGTTTCTGTACGGCGTTCCGTCAATAGTATGTTCCGGAGTCTTATGTGAATGCCCGGGAGCTTGAGTTTGACAACTTGGTTTATGTAGTGCATTCCGCCAAGAGTATGATCCGGAGTCTTATGTGAATGCCCGGAAGAGAGATTTGTCAACTTGGTTCAGGGAACCATGTCAGTGGGTGAGTATGCTCGAAGGTTTTCTTCTATTCTTTCCTACGTTCCTCATGTGTCTGGTCGGGAGAGGGCGAAGAGGAACCGTTTCCTGGATGGCTAAACAAGGATCTGTATTCCTTGGTTTTGGCGAGTTCACCTACCAGTTATGCGGACGCGGTGGACAAGGCAATGGACATCGAGGAAGGATTGAGGAACCGCAGGTCTCGGGTTCAGCCTCCAGCGGTGCAAGGTTTACGTCCTAGTGTTCCAGGGGCGCAACCTCCACAGTTTCCCCAGTCAGCATAGCAGCAGCCCCAGCAGTCAGTGCAATAGTCTGGGCGCCACAGGTTTAGGCCTCATGGCCATCATTTCAAGAAGAAGCAAGGTTCTAGTTCTTCTGGCTCGGAAAGTTCGATTAGTAGTAATAGTCCTAGGGCTACCTTTTGTGGCCAATGTGGAGGCAGACACCCCTCGACGCAATGTATAGGTTCAGGGTGTTTGCAATATTTGTGGGCAATATGGACATTTTGCGAGAGTGTGTCCATTTGCTGGATCTCAGCATACCGCGGCCCCACCACAGGGTCGTTCTGGCGGGTCATCTCGAGGTCGTTCTTTCCCTGTGCAGCAGCAGAGGATAGGGGAGACTCAGCATAGGCCATTCCAGCAGCCTGGTCCTTCACGTTTCGGACAGTCTTCCCAGCCTCAGTTCTCAGGACCTCAGTATGCCCAGGTGAATGCATTGACTAGGGATCATGCAGAGGGCATGCTAGGAGGAGTGATTGCAGGTACTTGTACTGTCTTTGATTTTCCTGCACGTGTATTGTTTGATACTGAAGTATCACATTCGTTTATAGCTGATGCATTTGTGGTTGAGCATGGTTTGCATACCACTTATTTATGTGATGTTGTTTCTGTTGCGACTCCTGTCGGCGCGAGCTTGTTCTCCCGAGAGATTTTGTTGAATGGCATTCTTAGGTTTGGTGAGAATGTGTTGGTAGCTAACTTGTTTAGGATAGTGATGTGGGATTTCGATTTCATTGTGGAAATGGACGTGTTGTCTAGTTTTAGGGCCATTGTTGACTGTTTCCATGGTGTTGTGCGTTTTTGGCCCCATTCTGGCGAGAAGTGGAACTTCTACGGCCTCGATTCCCAATCGAAGATTCCGTTGATCTCTGTGATGGATATGATTAGCCTTATGTCGTTGGAGAATGCTGGATTCATGATTTATTCTTTGGACGCATCCTTTTCGTCATGTGTGGAGCTTAGTGACATCCCTGTTGCTCGAGATGTCCCTGACGTGTTTCCGGAGGAGATTCATGGATTTCCTCCGAGGAGGGATATTGACTTCAGCATTGAGTTGGTACCTGGCACAGCTCCTATTTCGCGAACACCGTATCGTTTAGCGCCAGCCGAGTTAAGGGTGTTGAAGGTACATCTTAGTGATTTGCTGGAGAAAGGTTTTATTCGATCGACCATGACCGTGGGGAGCTCCTATCTTGTTTGTGAAGAATAAGGATGGTTCGATGAGGATGTGCATCGACTTCCGGCAACTGAATAAGGCTACCGTGAAGAATAAGTACCCTTTACGAGGATCGATGATTTGTTTGATCAGCTTCAAGGTTCAGCGGTATATTCGAAGATCGATCTGTGTTCAGGGTATCACCAGTTGCATATTCGAGAGGAATATGTTGCGAAAACTACGTTTTGTACGAGGTATGGGCATTATGAGTTCTTGGTTATGCCTTTTGGTTTGACGAATGCCCCTGCAGTTTTCATGAACTTGATGAACCGAGTCTTCCGAGAGTTCATCGATCAGTTTGTGATTATATTCATCAATGACATATTGGTGTACTCGAAGACTCCGATGCAACATAAAGAGCATTTGAGGTTAGTTCCAAACTCTACGAGACTCGCAGTTGTATGCTAAGATCTCTAAATGCGAGTTTTGGCTGGATAGAGTAGTTTTTCTGGGTCATGTTATTTCAGCTACAGGTATATCTGTAGATCCCAGTAAGGTAGAGGCTGTGGTGAACTGGGACGTCCCAAGAATGTTTCAGAGATTCGTAGCTTTTTGGGATTGGCTAGCTATTATCGCCGCTTCATTGAGGGATTTCTAGTATAGCTAAGCCTATGATGCAGTTGACCCAAAAAGACGAGATTTGTTTGGACGGATCAATGCGAGAACAGCTTCCAATTGCTCAAAGAGAAGCTAACTTCAGCGCCAGTGTTAGCTTTGCCTTCAGGATCAGGTGGTTTTGTGGTTTATTGAGATGCTTCGCTTAATGGATTGGGTTGTGTTTTGATGCAGAATGGTCGAGTCATTACGTATGCCTCTCGTCAGTTGAAACCGCATGAGACTCGATACCCAGTTCATGATTTGGAGTTGGCAGTCGTGGTCTTTGCCTTGAAGATTTGGAGCCACTATCTGTATGGCGAGCAGTTTGTGGTGTATACGGAACACAAGAGCCTTCAGTATCTATTTTCTCAGTCAGATTTGAACATGAGACAGCGTAGATGGATGGATCTGCTTAAGGATTTTGATTGTGAGATACAATATCAGCCTGGGAAAGTGAATGTAGTTGTTGACGCTTTGAACAGGAAGGCTCAAGTGTCTATGCTTGCTTCGTTGCAGATTTCGAAGGTTCATGAGCATCTAAGCACTATTCGTTGGCGTTTTTACCCAGATGATGATTATGTTGTGGTATCATGTTTTCAAGTTGAGCCACGGATTGTTTCGAGTATTAGAGCAGCCCAGAGAACAGATCCATCTATCCATGAGTTGAAGTTGAAGGTTAGAGCTGGACAGTTGAAGGATTATTATGTCTCACTTATGGTTGTTTGAGGTTTCGTGGCAAGCTGGTAGTGCCAAATCTGATTGATTTGAAGGATGAGATCTTGAGGGAAGCACACTGTAGTAGACATAGTATCCATCCTGATGCAAGGAATATGTACCATGTCTTGAAGCCGCACTATTGGTGGGCAGGTTTGAAGAGCGATGTTGCTAGTTTTGTCGTTCGATGTCTGAATTGTCAGCAAGTTAAGGCAGAAAGAATGAGACCTGATGGTCTATTACAGAGTTTAGAAATGCCCAAATGGAATTGGGAGCATGTAGCTATGGATTTTGTAACCCATTTGCCTCGTTACATCAAAGGTTGTGATGATATTTGGGTTGTAATTGATAGAATTTAGAAATCTTCTCACTTCATTCCCTACGATATGACGTATTCATTGAACAAAATGGAGAAACTGTACATAGATTTTGTGGTGCGATTGCATGGAGTGCCTGTGTCCATTGTTTCATATCACGATCCGAGGTTTAATTCCAGGTTTTGGAAGAGTTTGCAAACAGCTTTGGTCACCAGATTGGCTATGAGTACAGCCTATAATCCCCGAACCGATGGCCAATCTGAGAGGACTATCCAGATTTTGGAGGATATGTTAAAAGTTGTTGTAATGGATTTCAGTGGTAGCTGGCAGATTCGTTTTCTTTGGTTGAGTTTTCTTATAATAGCAGCTACCAGGTGACAATTGGGATGGAACCATTTGAGCGTTGTATGGTAGGAAGTGCAGATCGCAAATCTGTTGGGAAGAAGTGGGGGAGAAGCAGCTGTCTTCTCCAGAATTTGTGCATCAGATGAGAGATCAAGTAGATCTGATTCAACAGCGTATGAAAGCTGCACAAGATCGCCAAGACAGTTATGCAAACAGAATGCGTAGGCCTTTAGAATTTCATGTTGGAGATCTGGTTTTCTTGAAAGTTTCTCCTTTCAGAAGCGTTATGAGATTTGGTCTCAAGGGAAAGTTAGCTCCTCGTTATGTTGGACCTTATGATATTGTGGAGATGATCGGTCCTTTGGCTTATCTCTTGTTGTTGCCACCAGATCTATCCTCATTGCATGATGTGTTTCATATGTCTATGTTGAGGAAGTATGAGCCAGATCCTTCTCATGTGTTGCGAACTGACGAGGTGGAGCTGGATCGGACTTTGAGCTATGTTGAATATCCCTTGCAGATTTTAGACAGGAAGGAGAAACAGCTATGGAACAAGACCATTCCCTTGGTGATGGTCCAGTGGAGCAAACATGGTAGGGAAGAAGCTACCTGGGGTTGGAGGAGAAAATGCAACGTGAGTGGCCTCATTTGCTTATGATCTTGCATTAAATCCAGTAGCTAGTTTGGTGATGGTCCAGTGGAGCAAACATGGTAGGGAAGAAGCTACCGTGGGGTTGGAGGAGAAAATGCAACGTGAGTGGCCTCATTTGCTTATGATCTTGCATTAAATCCAGTAGCTAGTTTGCTTGTTGTTGTCTTCCCAGTTATATTGAACTCTTGGTTAGTAGCCTCTTGTTGCGTGTTAGAGGTTGCTGGGTGTTTTGTTGAGTTTTGTTCAGTTCTGGAGTTGTTCTTTGATTTCAAGGACGAAATCTTATTTTCAGTGGGAAAGAGATTTGAGACCCAAAAGAATTGAGGATTAGTTAAGTTAATTAATCGGGTTTGGTATAGACCATATTTGGCATGAACAGATCTGGGATGGATCAGCTTTGAGCAAGTATGCTTGGTGAGCGTATCGGGTTTTTCTATATTTGTGTATTGGAAACAGCTCTGGACAGTTGTAGAGTTCTGCGTAGTAGTATTCAGATTTGGGAGTTGAGAAGTACTGGTTGGTGACTTCGGCTATGGTGCTAGTTGATTGTAATCGGTGCTAGTGGTGAAATCAGGTTGTCGTAAAGTATTTTGAGTTCGCTAATTGAGTATCCTGCGCGGGTAGAGAAACACCGTCGTTTGGGGGAAATCAGATTTGAGATGCATAAGTTGTTAGCGCTATGTGAACCGTCCTGGTTCGAGGGTTTGGTGTGGACCGGTTCTGGATTGTCTAAACCGGAAGGCAGTGCGATATCGTTTTGGGTATTAGTGAACGCTGGTCAGTGCTGGCGTTAGATTTGGTCATTCGGATCCGAGTGTTTTGGTTAGGAGCGATGCGACGCCGTTTAGAGAGACAAGTGTATGAATTAGTTGGATTCTAGTGCCACGTCGTTTGGTAGTAGCCCTGGTTTAGGGTATTGTCCAGATCTGGAGTGGTACTCAGATCTGAGTTGGTATCAACTTTGAGCCAATGTTGTCGGTGGTTACTGTTCATCAGATTTGGGAAACTTAAGTTGTATATATAGAGGACTTTGACCGGTCTCGCAATTATTTTCCCGACACTTAGATATTCCCATAACCTTACTCTGTCATGATACCCTAGTTACTGTTCACCGTAACTTATCTTCTCCGATTACCTGCGGTAGGATACTCAGATTGGAACAAGAGTGGTAGCACTGGACTCCTCTTGCCAAGGCGTTTATTCTTATACCAATTTCGAAGGCTTGGGTTAAGCTGGAAGAATATCGCGAAGGAAGCTACCTTGTGTAGTCTGTTAGCATTTCGGCAGATTTGTTTTTCCATTCAGGTAGTGCTTTCGAGTAAGAGATAGATCTCCCTTATGCTTCGCTTTGAGCTGTCTGTTTTGCTAGAAGGGTAGGATAGAGCTGGTGGGGCTGGTAGCTCCCAGTTCGTAGTTCTGTGCTACAGTCCATGAGTTTTATTGATGTTGTTTGACCATGAAGGTGGCAGATTTGAGTTGCTCGGGACTTTGTTTTGGTAATTGTAGCTCAGAAAGCTAAGGTACGGATGTTAACTTATGATTACAGCTTTGAGATGGACTGGTGTATAAATGAGCGTGTGCTGTTATGTTGAGTAGTGTGTATGTTGTTGTTCCTGTGCTGTTGCTTGCATCTGTTTGTGTATGTTATCTTGCAAGTTGTTATTATGCATACACGCATGTCATGTTGTTCTGCTTATTCCTTTTCGAGCCTTGTTAACAGCCTGCTGTGAAATCCTCTGATATGTTGTTCTTTGTTGTTGAGCTAATCCTTGTTGACAGGGTGTGTGTGATTGAGCGCTTGGGTAGCTCCCATTCTCTAACATTCGTTTTGGCCTTTTATTCTAGCTTGTGCTGGTATTTCGTGTGATTGAGCGTCTGGGTAGCTCCCATTCTCTCACATGAGTTGCGGCCATCCTTGTAATCTGTTTGTGGTTGGTATCATGTGTGATCGAGCGCCTGGGTAACTCCCATTGTCTCACACATTCGGTGACCACTTCCAGTTCTGGTATTCAGCTGTGTACAGTCCTTTGGATCATTTTATCTCCCTGTTCTCATGAATAGCATCGTATTTATATCTTGCTCTATCTGCATGCTGTTTTATATTGATCTCCGTACTGGGGTTTGACCTCATGTCCCTCCGGGGCTGGATTGTTTTGTTTCATGTGTGTTGTTCAGGTTTTCCAGGCTTCCCAGCTGGTCGTGGAGATGGCTCAGCTGGTGGTGCCTCGGGAGGTGGATAGAGTGTCCCAGTTATGTATATTGTCTATATTAGGCAGTAGAGCAGTCTCCGGAGAATACCCCGTGAGGATGTAATGTTTTATTGCTGATTTGGGATGTACCCTGTTAGGGAGTCACTCTATGTTTGTATTTTCTGTTGTTGGTTTTTAGTTGTTGTAAAACCAATATTTTGAATATCGTTGTATTTTAAATTATGTTTTCTAAGTCAGGCCAAAGAGAAAAAAATTTTAGCAACTTTTTAAATGCTTCCGCTATTGTATTTTGCGTGGTTAATCTCTGTGTTGTGCACCGGGCCTGACAGTATTGTTTTTGAAATCCAAAGATCAAACTGTCAATCAGTTGATCAAGCTCTTAAAACGATTACAAAATGAGCAATCTTGCAGTGTCAATCGAATTAGGAGTGACAGAGGAATAGAGTTTCTGAATTTTAAAATTTCCTCCTATCTGGATGACATTGGAATCAAACATGAGTTGAGTGCAGCCATAACACCTCAGCAGAACGGGTTAGCTGAGCGTCGAAATCACACTTTAAAATAGGCTTTTACGACTATGATTGCTGATTCCGGTATCTTAAATAAATTTTGGACAAAGCAGTAAACACAACTTGTTATACTCAGAACAAATCAATGATAAACAAGCGACATGGAGTTACCCCATATGAGATCTGTAATGGCAAGAAACCTAATATTTCATATTTCAGGGTGTTTGGATGCAGATGTTTTATTCATATTAATGGTAAAACATATTTAAAAGAATTTGATGCTAAATCTGATGCAGGTATCTTTCTGGGATACTCAGCTGTAAGTCGAGCATATCGAGTCTTCAGTAACAAGACACTATCTATTGAAGAATCAGCGCATGTGGTGTTCGATGAAACCAGTTTTAGATCAACATCAGCTTCAAAGCTAAATGATCTGTGCACTCGTTTGGAAACTACTAATCTAGAGGAATCAAGTGACAACAAGGTACTTAACAGATGTCAAGCTGATAACCAGCATGCACTGGACAAGCCAATTACCAACGCGGATATTCAAGACGTTGAGCAAGCTGGTTCGGATCATAATCAAGCTGGTAGAGACCACTCTCAATCTGACACAACAAACATAACAAGTGATCCTACAACAAGTGATATTTCAGTAGATCCAGCTGGGATGTAGTGGGAACATCTCGAACCATCTACCTCATACAAACCATGTATTCGGTGAATAGAAATCATCCACCCGAGCTGGTCATTGGTAATCCTAACGAATATTTTAATTCCGCTTTCATATCGCATATAGAGCCTAAGAAAGTAGAGGCCTTAGCAGACCCAAGGTGGATAGAAGCAATGCAAGAAGAACTAGGGCAATTCAAACGTAGTAAAGTATGGAATTTAGTTCCTAGACCTGAGGATGAAAACATTATAGGTACCAAATAGGTCTTTAGTAATAAGTTAGATGAACAAGGAAATATAGTTCGAAACAAAGCCAGGCTAGTAGCGCAAGGGTACAGGAAAGAATAAGGAATAGATTTTGAAGAATCCTTCGCGCCCGTAGCATGACTAGAAGCCATAAGAATATTTCTTGCATATGCATGTTAGAGTAGATGCCCAACTAGCCAACTTGTGGCGTGTGGGTTTTTCATTGACTCTTGTACAAACGATCTTTATATATGATATTCGCATTCTTTTATATGGCATTCTTTACTTTCATTATGTGTGTAATGATTTATAATTGTGTTGAGTAAAGACCTAGATTACACTAAAGCGTATGTTAGATGTAATAGTGGGTATGACGGCTATCATGAAACACATCTAATAGT
>KV000022.1:0-12746 GCA_001598015.1 Dorcoceras hygrometricum | reverse complement strand
GCTAGATGCAACGTCTGCCAGCAGCTCTCCTCAAACTCGAACTAAACCAGCAGCTCTCCTTGCGTCACGCTGACGCCATTTATGCTGATTTCAAATCCACCAGCAGGAGCTACAGTAACTTGCTGCTGCCAGTTTTCTCTAAAATTAACGCGACGCTCACAAATTCAGCAGGAACCTCTAAATCACGTGATTAATCCCAAATCAAAACAATTAACCACTAATCCAAATTCTCACTCCTCACACCCAGCGAGGGAGATGGTGGAGTTGATCTGCAGGGATGTGGATTTTCTGGTTCAACTCCGTCACCAGGTTATGGTAGATGTCGTAAATTTCTTTCATTCCTTCTCAATTAATAAATTGACCAATTTTTATGCTTTGCTGGCACTGAGAGAAAAAAAGAAGTTTATGTTGGAGAGGGCTGCGACGGATTCTTTGGAGACGGCTGTTAAGAGAAAGATGTACATTTTAGCTAAGTACAAAGAATTTCTGCTCAGGACGATCATGGAGTCTCATAGACAATTTTACACTCCTGGCCAGCCCTGGACTGCCACAGCCTCTCAAATCTTTGATTTACTATCCGACGCTCATTCAAAATCCTTAGAAGATCTATTGGCTCAGCAGCGTGAACATGGACTACCCCTAGCGCAACCATGCCCATCCCCAATCGTTGATTACTCTGTTGATAGCGATATTGTTCTTGCACGATTCCATTCTATAGCAAATTCTACTTGTTGGGTAAGGCTCGTGATTTTGGTGAATGGAGTTTGGACGCCTGTTCAGGGTCCTGATTTTTGGAGGAGCAGTTGCCGTTTGTCGTTGTTCTTGAACAAAACAGAGATGCCAGCCCCTGCCCTTCATGACATTTTTGTTTCGACTGACGTGTTTATTAAACCTGTCCAATATTGGGATGCCGTTCCATCTCTACTCAAAACTTGGCGCTGGCGCGATGTTTGCACAGAGGTGATTCGATTCAGTATGTATGGATGCTTACGACCAGTTTGTAAGGGGTTGGTTGTATATAATTTAGGAGTAGAAAGACTTCCAGACTATTTTCTAGATGATTTCCAGAAGGGGGTGTGTACAGACACTTTTGTTAGCTATTTCAGTGGTTCTAGTATCCAGACCAATTCAGATATTGGTCTAAGTTCCTCAGATGGGTCTACAGTCTACCGATCTCCCTCTCCAATTTCACCAGAGGTTGATTCTTTTGAACATGATTTGCGTTTTTCTCTTGGCCCTTCTATCTTCTCCAGTGTTGAACAGGAGGAGCGATTATACTTTGTTCAAAGTCCAGAGTCTTGCCCGGCCGCTTCCCCACATCAAGAGTCTAGTCCCTCCTCTACTGATGTCTCTGTGCACTTTGATTCTACGGATGTACCCCTGAATGCACAAGCAGATACTCACGCATCAGCAACGGTTGATTTCACTATGTTTACAGATTCTCTTGAAGACCTCAGATCATCTATTTTTCAGCGCATCCATGATTCTAACTGCGAAATATTATCCAAGGTCAATGCTGTTTAATTGGGTGTTCGTGGGGATCTTCTCAAATTGCAAGTTCTGCTTCGCCAGTCCCTTGATAATGCTTGTCGAGTTCTTGAAAGTCAAGGTACCACTCAAGCAACGCAGATCAATGATCTCAAGAAGGGCTTGATGGCTCCAGTCGGCACTATCTTTCAAGATTTATTTGATATCAAGAAGAAGCAAAGAGAACAAGATGGCAAGCTCATTGCGTTGGATGGGAAAATTGCTGCTATCAGGAGCGAACAAATATTACAGAAGTTGTGGTTCTCGCAAAGGATCAGGAAGAGGCATTGGTTACTGGCAAGGAGAAAAATAAACAGTTTTTCAGTTTTTCAGTTCTTGTACAAATCTCTTGTACCTTGCTTCGTTTTGAATATATAGAAGACTTGAGCAATTAATTTTTGTCTCTTTTAAGTCAAGGCTGCTATGTTTTGTCATCACCAAAAAGGGGGAAATTGTTAGGATAAAATTTATAGTTTTGGTGATAAAAAAATAAGAAAAGATTTGGACTTAAATGATAAAATTTGAATAATCTTTTCACGATGATCAACATTGCTGACAACAGTGATCGGTTTGAATTACAGTTATGATATTGGGTTGTTCCGAATCAGGTCTTGGAACAGTGGAGATATTAATTTTATTATTTGGGTTATCGGGTCAGAAGTTTACTGTTGATGAAGTATTGAGAATGGTGATATCTGCCAACAGCTCTTGAGTATTGTATCGTAATGGTATCTGCCAACAGCAACAGGAACAGTGAATGGTTCTACCAACAGAAAGGGGCCGTATTTATTGTTAAGTGCACTCGACAGACCTTGTAACAGTACTAATTATCGTTTGCTTCAACAGATTTGATGACGTCAGCCACAGTAGAATATCAGACATCATGACGTCACCATCATATTTAGCTACAATGTTTCCAACAGATATGATGACGTCAGCAGTGCTGAAGTTTGTAAATGGAAGATATTGACGACGTCAGCAGTGCTGAAATTTGCAAATGGTTTAATCTTGCTTACCGCGACAGATACTTCAATAGTAAGGAACTATTCATTCATATTCTTCAAAGAAAGATCTGTCGACAGAAATGGTTTCAGGTGCAAGCATAAAGTTGATTCAAATTCGATCGTATACTCAATTGGAAAGATCGATGGCCAAAACAAGAATCATTCAAATTGCTTGAAATTAAGGAGACGAGATTGGTACTATTTTTGGAAGAATAGTACACATTGGCAGAGGCGGTTTCAACGGGATTGCACACATATGGAAATAATATTCACATCCCTGACAAAACGCAATTTACCATGAAGTGGAGCAGGATTGACGGCGTACTACTGTCAGAAATTCAAAAAGGATTTGTTGCCTTATCTGGATTCATCGACCGTTGAACGAAGAGTATAAATAGCAGATATTTTGAATTGAAGAACATCACTCTCACCATTGTTATTACTAAAACGGTGTCAAAATACTCCCAGAGCTATCTACTTGTTGAAACTTTCAAAATCTCACAAGACTCGAAGAACATTCAAGTGTTGATTTTCATAGATAAATCCTTCGAGTCCATTCTCTTGTTCAGTCTATTGAATCATCGAGTTTCTTTGTTTTAGAAACCAGAGAATCTTACAGTACTCAGAAAGTGTATTCATTGTCATATTTCATTGAGTCTGTAACGAACTGTCTTTGTGAAGAAGTTCGAAAATATTAAAGTGTTGTAGAAACCAGCAACTGCGTCTGCGTGGAAGTTTTGAAGTGTCTAGGAGTTCATACAAGTGCGGCTTGTGTGATCGGGTGTGTGCAGAAGACCTGTACAAACCAAATCTTATAGTGATACCTTCCGAGGAGGAAGAAGGGGAGACGTAGGACATTGAAGTCCGAACTTCCAGAAATAAATTCCTGAATCTATCTTTTACATACATCATTTATTTATTATTGCTTGCTATTCACTGTTCACAAGTTAATCGGCCTTTTCCGCACAAATATTGTTGGCCGAGAAGCTTGCATAAAACTGAGATACCAAAACATTTTAAAAGATTTCAAAAATCCAAAGGAGTTCATTCAACCCCCCCCTTCTGAACTCCTGTTTACTTAGTGATCCTATTTCTGGGACCATCAAATTTTATTTTAAAAAAAATCCGTAGTTTGATTATGATTGTACTTTGAGATGATATTTTCAGTTCAGGCCCAAAAGAAAATTTTTAGCCCATATTTGATGCTTCCATGTAATTATGATTAATTGAGTAACTAATCTTTGGTTTAGCGCACCGAGCCTAACACTTTTGGTATCAGAGCTTAAACTGGGATAAGCTCGATTCTTTTCCTCACACTTAATTCTAGGCCAGAGTTTGAGCTTTTTGTTTGTGATTGACTCTGTGATTTCTGTGATTTATCTGCTTGTGTTCTTACCTTGGTTTTGATAGATGCCGCCGAGGAGAGGTAGAGGTAGAACCTCTAGCAAGGTATTTGGGGAGTCTAGAGCCCCGGAGAGCGATGAGGATTTTGAGCAGCAGAGTGTGCCTTTGCATCATCGAGCTAGACAGGCAGAGGTTGAGGTGGAAGATGTGACTAGACAGATTGGCAAGATGGAGTTAGTGTTGGCTAGGTTCCAGAGGATGAATCCCCCTACGTTCACTGGCTCTGAGGGTGGTCTGATGGCTGCAGGCTGGTTAGAGATTATGGAAGAATTGTTTGATTCGGTGGACTACTCTCAGGAGAGGAGACTGAAGTTGGCTGTTTTGCAGTTAAGGGAGCATGCTCAACGCTGGTGGAAAGGTACTTCCCGAGTTATGAGAGAGAGTGGAGTTGTGATTTCGTGGGAGAGCTTCTGTGCATCTTTTGGTGAGGAGTATACCCCTGAGTCTTACTACAATAACCGTGAGACGGAGTTCGATAATCTGAAGCAAGGGAACATGAGGGTGGCCGAGTATGCTAGACAGTTTTCCTCACTTCTGTCGTATGTTCCCCACGTTGCTAACCAGGAGAGGACTAAGATGAACTAGTTTCTAAGAGGGTTGAAGCCCAAATTGTTCCGTATGGTGTTAGCTGGTTCTCCTACGACTTAAGCTGAGGCAGTGGATAGGGCGATGGACATCGAGGAGAGTCTCAAGCACAGAATCAGGTTCAGCCGACACTGGGGTGCAATTTTCAACCTATGACAAAAGGGACGCAATCGTTTCAGCCTCCCCAGACGTAGCAGCAATCGAATCGCCATAGGTTCAAGCCTTGAGGAAAGCAGTTTAAGAGACGATCGAATTCAAGTTCTTCGGGTTCCGTTAGCTCTGGTGGTAGTGGCTCCGGAGGAGTGATGTGTGGTCAGTGTGGAGGTAGGCATATGACTTCGCAGTGTCGTGGAGTTCAGGGTCTTTGCCATAAGTGTGGGCAGCTTGGACATTTCTCCAGATTTTGTTCTTCGATGGGTGGACAACATGAGAATGTGTTGGTGACGAATCTGATTTCTCTGGAGATTAGATATTTTGACTGCATCTTGGATATGGATGTGTTGTCTGTATATAGAGATACTGTTGATTGTTTCCATGGTGTAGTGAGATTTAGACCTCAATTTTGGGGAAAATTGGAATTTTAACGGTGCTGATTCGCGATCGAAGATTCCACTAGTGTCTGTCATGGAGATGTTTAGCCTGTTGTTGATACAGAATTCAGTATTCATGATTTATGCACTGGATGTTTCCCAAGAATCACGGATAGAGTTGAGTGATGTCCCTATTGTTCGAGAGTTCAGAGATGTTTTTTCAGATGAGATTCCTCGATTCCCTCCGAGACGAGAGATTGATTTCAGCATTGAGTTGGTGCCCTGGATGTCAGGCCCCGTGCTAATCACTAAAAATTAACGCACAAATAAACACATAAACACGGAAGCGTAAAATCGGGCTTAAAAATTTTGAAATAATTTGGGCCTGAACTCAAATCGTCATTACAAAATATCAAAAATCAAAATACGAGTTAAATCAAACTCAAGAAAAACAGGTAACATAAAATCTCAAATCAGATCCAGATCCCCATATACATATAAACACAGGGCATCCCCTGGTTCAATACATAATACAATTTATAACTGGGACTCAAGGGAATGGGGATCGACCAGCTGGCGCTCCACTCGGTCTAGCTTGGTTACCTGTAGATCCTGTAAATGGGTAACACAGACCCAAAAGACACAAAAGCAGGAAAAGAAATACGTGGTCAAGCCTTAGTACGAAGATCAATCAAAACAGCAAATCATGTAACAAGCTATAAACCAATGGTATGAAATGCATGAGGCTATCAAGGAATCTGTAATCAAGATGAGTGTATCAACTGGCAAATCATCTCAAGTCGAGCCTCTATACCCACACAGTGTATCAACCAGGGAAATCATCGGTCCGTGATCTTCAGGGCCCGTCAGCTCATCACAGCTTGGTGGTAGACACTTGAATCCGATAGTCACCACTCCGATGATAGCGTTGGACTTTTCAGGTCCGTGATCTTCAGGGCCCGTCAGCTCATCACAGCTTGGTGGTAGACACTTGAATCCGATAGTCACCACTCCGATGATAGCGTTGGACTTTTCAGGCACGACACATCTGCCGGCCAGTCACAACGTGGCTCTCAATCGGGACATAAATCAATCAATCTGGCTCAAGATGTATGCATTAATTCCATTCAATAATCAAATCTAAATGCATACAATAACAATACGTGAAAACAGAACATCAATAACAAAATCAGGTAATATCTGTTCACGTAATTCAGACATCAATTCAACACAGAATTCATAACACGAAATATAGCCATGTCCACGCTCAAAGCTGTTAGAGCTGCTCAATTCGTACCTCACAGCTTCAATCTACCTCCATAGATTCTCAAAGGCACGACAGAACTCAGCCTAAGCAAACCAGATTTCTCATGACCTCCTCAATCTCGGCAGAAGCTATCCTATGCCTTAAATTCCATCTTCCAGAAGAACCAAAGAACACACAGTTCAGATCTCACGAAAATCATCGAACAAACAGATTCTTCGCGCTTCTCTCCAATGCCAACTCAGGCCTCCTAGCAAGTATCAATAGAAAGAGCAACTCAAGGAGAATCCAGCGCCACCAATCTTATTCAAAACAACAGCTGGAATCGACCGAAATCGAGGGAAAAAAAGTTCGGGTGAACAGTATCTATCGAGGGTTTCGAAGATGAAGATAAGAAATATCGGGTGGAAAAATAATCTAAGTGTCGCTCCACACTTGCACATAAATCTCCATACAACAGCTGTTGTTCCCCTAAATCAGTCGTCAAGTAAAGCTATAGTAGAAATCTTACAACTGAAACCAACGTTTCCCTTCAATCGAATCAGTTGATACAATCAGACGTTGCACTACACAGCGAGACATCAAAACGACGCCGTACCAACTAATCAAAACGACATAGCATCACTTCCTCAGCTTCCAGCAGATCTCCCTCTCCCAACTACCAACAGCTGAACACGCTAGCTAACTCAAACGACATTGTAGAGGAACACGTCACCATCGCTGCCGACGGCTGATGACCAACACAACCAACAGCTGACACAAAGCGTTACACCCAAAACGCGGTCGTTCCAACTTATCCAAACGACGTAGTTTCGTTACCCGCTAACAAAGGTAAAACTGCGTCGCCTCACTACCAGCAGCTGGTCACTCAAACCAACAGCTGATCACTCTACTGAAATCAACTCCATTGCATAGGCAACGGCTGATTATCTCTAGAACATCAGCAGTCAACTCCTCAAGGTTGACCAACACGTGGCGTCATCTCGTTCAATCTCACGCCCGCGCAACAACTGCCAACAAATTCCTCTCCAGCTGAATGTTCATGCAACTCATTGCTGACTTCATCACGTAATAGCTCACAACTGATCACACCACTACTGAAATACCAACAGCTGAATTGCGCCCAAGCCTTCGCATAAAAACGCTGCTGGCTTTACTTTTCCCAGCGATAAACATACTGCTGAAACACTACTGGGATCATTTCCCGCTAGAAAAATGCAACTGCTGAACTCCAATTCCTCAAAATCTGAAATTCGAAATCCTTAAAATCTCGTGACTAATCCCAAGCAAAACTGATTAATCACTATTCGAATTCCTCAATCCTCACATTCTCCCCATCTTAAGAGATTTCGTCCTCGAAATCAAAGGCACAACAGGGAAGAATTCAAACCAAACATTTCAAGCAACACACAAACAACTGAACAACTCGAATCAAAGCTTAGAATTTACCTGGAATTCTCACTATCATTGCTCAAATAGATGAGGCCAGTCTTGTCTCATCTTCTCCTCAACCTCCCAGGTTGCTTCTTCTCGGCCATGCTTGCTCCATTGGACCATCACCAACGGAATTATCTTGTTCCTCAACCTGTTTCTCCTTCCTATCCAGAATCTGCACTTGATATTCAACATAACTCAAGGCAGAATCCAGCTCAACTTTGTCGGTTCTCAAAACATGGATCTGGCTCATATTTCCTCAAAATTGACACATGAAAAACATCATGTATCGCTGCTAAGTCATCAGGCAGCCTCAATCTATAGGCCAACTGTCCAATCCGCTCAACAATCTCAAAAGGACCAACGAATCTAGGAGCCAATTTGCCCTTAAATCTGAATCTCATAACACTCTTGAAAGGAGAAATCTTAAGAAACACATGATCTCCAACCTCAAACTCTAACGGTCTACGTCTTCGGTTAGCATAGCTGGTAAATCTATCTTGTGCAGCCTTCATCCTACTCCGAATCAAATCAATCTGATCTTTCATGTGCTGCACAAATTCAGGGGTAGAAAGTTGTTTCTCACCAACTTCTTCCCAACAGATCGGAGATCTGCACTTGCGACCATACAAAGCTTCAAATGGAGCCATCCCGATAGTTACTTGGTAGCTGTTGTTATACGAAAACTCGACTAAAGGCAAGGAATCTTGCCAGCCACCACTAAAATCCATCACAACTGCACGCAGCATATCCTCCAAAGTCTGAATGGTCCTCTCAGACTGACCATCTGCTTGTGGGTGATAGGCTGTACTCATGGCCAATCTCGAACCCATCGCTGCCTCCAACCTCTTCCAAAATCGAGATGTGAATCTTGGATCTCTTTCGAACACTATCGAAACAGGCACTCCATGCAATCTAATCACATGGTCGACATACAACTTCGCCTTTTTCTTCATCGAACACCTCACATCATAGGGAATGAAATGGGCTGTCTTCGAAAGTGTATCAATCACCACCCAAATCGCATCGCATCCCCTACTCGATCGAGGTAAATGAGTCACAAAATCCATGGCGATGTGCTCCCAATTCCATTGGGGCACCTCTAAACTCTGTAACAATCCACCAGGTCTCATCCTCTCCGCCTTGACCTGCTGGCAATTCAAACACTTAGCAACAAAACCAGATATGTCGCTCTTCATACCTGCCCACCAGTAGTGAGACTTCAAGGCATGGTACATCTTCCTCTCGCCCGGATGCACACTGTACCGACTACAATGCGCTTCATTCATGATAGTTTCTTTCAAGTCGACTAGGTTCGGAACCACCAATCTCCCTCGAAATCTCAGACACCCATCAGAAGCAACAGAAAAATCATCAGACTGACCACTTCGGGCTTTAATCCCCAACTCATGGATATAGGGATCTGTCCTCTGCGCTTCCCTAATGTCACTCACAATCTGCGGTTCCACCCGAATCGAAAAAACCAAGAAGTACTGATCACCCGGCTGAAATCTCCAACCAGAAGTACTCAACTACTCGTAGACTCTCGAGACACTTAAAGATGCTAACATACCAGGATGGGCTTTCCTACTCAAAGCATCGGCTACTAAGTTCATTCGCCCAGGCTGATACTGAATCTCACAGTTAAAATCCTTGAGAAACTCCATCCAACGACGTTGCCTCATATTCAAATCTGACTGCGTAAGATATACTTCAAGCTCTTGTGGTCGGTGTACACCACAAATTCTTCACCATACAGATAGTGCCGCCAAATCTTCAAGGCAAACACAATCGCAGCCAATTCTAAATCATGTACGGGGTACCTCGTCCCGTGAGGCTTCAACTGTCGAGACGCATACGCAATCACGTACCCTTTTTGCATTAGAATACATCCCAATCCATTCAGAGATGCATCGGAGCATACAACAAATCCTCCAGATCCAGACGGTAGAGCCAAAACAGGAGCAGTAGTCAACTTCTCCTTCAACGTCTGAAAACTAGACTCGCACTCGTCAGTCCAAACAAACTTCCTATCCATTTGAGTCAACTGAGTCATAGGCCTGGCTATCTAGGAGAACTTCTCGATGAAACGTCTGTAATAGCCAGCCAATCCCAAGAAACTAGATCTCGAAAACATTCCTAGGTCTCTCCTAGTTAAAAACTGCGTCGACCTTACTCGGATCCACCGAAATTCCTTGCGCTGAAATAATATGACCCAAAAGATAATTCTATCAAGCCAAAATTCACACTTGCTGAACTTGGCGTACAACTGCGAGTCTCTCAATCTCTGCAACACCAATCTCAGATGCTCTTTATGCTCTCTCAAACTCTTTGAATACACCAAGATGTCATCTATGAAGACAATCACGAATCGATCGATGTACTCGATAAAGACGCGATTCATCAAGTTCATGAAGACAGCTGGGGCATTCGTCAACCCAAACGGCATCACAAGAAACTCATAATGCCCATATCTCGTCCGAAAATATGTCTTCGCCACATCAGCGTCTCTAATCCGCAACTGGTGATAGCCAGAGCGCAAATCAATCTTCGAGTATACCACCGATCCTTGCAACTGATCGAACAAGTCATCAATCCTCGGCAAAGGATACTTGTTCATTCAACTGCCGGAAATCCATGCACATCCTCATAGATCCATCCTTCTTGTTCACAAAGAGAATCGGAGCTCCCCAAGGCGACATACTCGGTCTGATGAAGACTTTCTCCAGAAGGTCTCTCAAATGTTCCTTGAGTTCCTTCAACTCTTCTGGCGCCAACCGATACGGAGCTCTAGAAATCGGGGTTGTACCGGTCACCAACTCGATACTAAAGTCGATCTCATGTCTCGGAGGGAATCCAGGAATCTCATCCGGAAACATGTCGGGAAACTCTCGGACGATCGGGACATCACTCAACTCCAATCGTGATTCTTGGGAAACGTCAAGCGCATAGATCATAAATCCAGCATTATCCAGCGATAACAGGCTAAACTTCTCCATGGCAGACACCAGTGGAATCTTCGACCTTGAATCTATGCCATAGAAATCCCACTTCTCACCCGAATCGGGGCAAAATCTCACCACACCATGGAAATAGTCAACAGTAGCCTTATAGCTAGACAATACATCCATTCCCAAGATGCAATCAAAATCCCTCATCTCCAAGACAATCAGATTCGCCACTAGCACGTTCTGATCAAATCAAATCACACTATCCACCACGATCTCACGGGACATCACCCACACACCAGCAGGAGTAGATACAGATACGACATCACACAGTGGGGTAACTCTCAACCCACACTCATGCACAAACCATGCAGAAACAAAGGAGTGTGACGCTTCTGTATCAATTAAAACTCTCGTAGGAAAATCAAAGATAGAACATGTACCTGCGATAAACATACCAGGTGTCTCCTCAGCCTGCTCTCTCGTCAAGGCATTCACCTGGGCCTGCTGCGGTATCTGAAACTGAGGTCTAGAAGATCCTCCAAACCTAGACGGTTCATGGGGTTGAAATCCAGATCGCTGGGTCGGAACGGGAAACTGTGGTCTCTGTGAAGAACCACCAGTCGAACCCTGCTGCGAAGGAATCGAATTATGTCCCCTCAACAAAGGACATACTCTTCGATAATGTCCAGGATGTCCACAGTTATTGCAAGTACCTTGCACACCACGGCACTGCGAAGTCGGATGCTTCCCCCCGCACTGTCCACAAGACATACTGCCAGAGCCACTGCTACCAGAACTCACAGAACCAGAGGAACTCGAATTCGCCTTCTTCTTGAACTGCATCCCTCGAGGTCTAAACTGTTGGCGATTCGATTGCTACGACCCTTGAGGAGATTGGAACGATGGCGACATACTCTGCACCGACTGAAAAGCACGTCCAGACGTCGGCTGAACCGGAGCCTCTGCCTCCAACAAACTCTCATCAATGTCTACCACTCTATTCATAGCGTCAACATAAGTCGCAGGAGAACCAGACAACACCATCCGGAACAGATCAGGCCTCAATCCATTCATGAACTTGTTCCTCTTTGTCCTCTCCTGGTTAGCTACGTGAGGCACATACATCAGAAGTGAAGAAAACTGACTGGCATACTCGGCCACCTTCATCGTTCCTTGCTTCAGATTATCAAACTCCCACTCGCGACTGTTGTAGTAGGACTCCAGGGTATACTCCTGTCGTAAGGTTACACAGAAGCTCTCCCAAGTAATCACAGCCCCACTCTCACGTAAAATACGGGAAGTACCTCTCCACCAGCGCTGTGCATTATCCCTCAATTGAAACACCGCCAGCTCTAATCTCTTCTCATGAGTGTACTCCAAAGTATCAAACAGCTCCTCCATTTGCACTAGACAACTCTCGACCAAAGCACCACCCTCAGCAGTA
Source organism: Dorcoceras hygrometricum (assembly GCA_001598015.1). NCBI lineage: Eukaryota > Viridiplantae > Streptophyta > Magnoliopsida > Lamiales > Gesneriaceae > Dorcoceras > Dorcoceras hygrometricum. Next base: position 603 of record KV000022.1, on the reverse strand, counting down.
CCAAATGTCAGAGGGTTCGTCCGCTGGAACCTAGCTAAGACTAGCTCCATCTCGCCTATCTGCCTCGTAACATCCTCAACCTGCTGATTGCCCTCATCACTATCCGAGGCCCTAGACTCGTCTACGGTACATCTAGTAGTCCTACCTCTACCTCCTCGACGGCATCTAGACAATTCTCAAGGTAAGACTAATAGCAGATATCAAAGAGACAGATAATAAAATAAAGTAAGTCACAGAGTAAATCAAAAATCAAATCAAAACTCTATGCCTAGACTCAAGTGTGATCAAAAGAAAGCGAGCTTATCACAGTTTAAGCTCTGATACCAAAAATGTCAGGTCCCATGCTAATCACTAAAAATTAACGCATAAATAAACACATAAACACGGAAGCGTAAAATCGGGATTAAAAATTTTGAAATAATTTGGGCCTGAACTCAAATCGTCATTCCAAAATATCAATAATCAAAATACGAGTTAAATCAAACTCAAGAAAAACAGGTAACATAAAAGCTCAAATCAGATATAGATCCCCCTATATATTTAAACACAGGGCATCCCCTGGTTCAATACATAATACAATATATAACTGGGACTCAAGGGAAT
>KV000021.1:2778-13670 GCA_001598015.1 Dorcoceras hygrometricum | reverse complement strand
AAAATCTGAAAAAGTATTACATCTGAATATACTTTGCTCCAAGTAAGTAGCTGATAACTTCAACGTCTGACAGTCCAGATGCTATCTTTAATTTAGCTCTTGTCTTATTTTGTTATCACCAAAACTAATAAATTTTTTCTTAACAAATTTGAATAATCTATGGGCATATGAGTTTCACTACTTTGAACTACGTTCTGGGACCTAGAGGTAGATCCTAACGAAAAATAGATTTCTAAATCTTAAAGCCATCTTGAACTATAACATAATTCTCTTAAATCTTATGTTTTCAGTGTGGTAGAATGGGACCACCTACCGGGACCACCTTACTCGGCTGACCACCGGAATCACGACTGACCAACATTATTAACCACATAGACACAAGTTTAAAGGTTTTCTATTGTAGTCTTAACAGATCTAAGATGAAAATTTTCTATGTTCATTAAGTTCTTGGCTCTGATACCAAAAGAAAGAACAGGATCATAAAACTCATATGAAAATGAAGAAAGTAAAAGGACAGGAGTGAATAAGATGATGGATTTACAAATTGAAAATGAAAGCTTACAGTAGATAGATCGCAGATACAAGGTTTAGAATATGCTCTGAAATCGCTCTAAACTCGCTCTGCCTAACTATGAAGCATACATTGTATTTATAATGAAAATATTTTGAAAACTTCTACGGGAATCTTGGCGGTTGAGAAGTCTTGATCAACTTTTGCTTTTTCTTTTGCTATATGTCTTCATCAACTTTTGATAGTGGCATCTTTTGAAAAAGTGAACATCTTTTGATAATGGAAATCTTGCACGTATTTTGAAAAACATTTGTCTTTGTCGGCCATGTTGCCTTTTCTTTTGATAGTGGATGTTGAGCTGTCTTTGTCGTCTTCTGAGAAAGGAGAACACGTCTTTTGAAAAGCATCACGATGCTTTTGAATTTTTGGAATCTTCTACCTGTTTGAATAGACTTTTGTCGGCACGCGTTTCACCGAGAAACATCTGGCCAAAATTTTGAGCAGGCACACGTTTCACCGAGAAACATCTGGCCATTTTCACTTTTTTTTTGAAAGAACCTTTGATTTAGAAATCAAAGGGGTCTTGAGCAGCTGGTCCGTCGAACGGGTCGAAAAAGACCGATTCTTCAGACTCTGCAGATTTTGATGACCATTGAGACATAAATTCAAAAAGTTTATTTTGAAATTCTGGGTCATTTTTGAATTGTTCCCAGAACATCTTTTGAGAGGAGTCATCTTTGGGTGTTTGAGCTTTTTGAGGTTTTTGAGAAGTAGTAGGTGCATTACTCTTCTGGTCACCAGAAGTGTATTTGGATTTTTGACCAGTTGAGAGAAAATGACGAACTACTTGTTCATTGCAGAGGTGAGTTTGGTATTTTCCCCACCATTTGATCTTATGAATAAGAACCAGTGAAAATGGAACTGGGTCGGGGTAAAGCTTTTGAAAATCGAAATTCCAGGCAAAAATCCATGGGACTTTGAATTCAGCATGAAATTTTAGGGGCTTTGAAAATTATTTAGGTAGGAGGATTCTGAGAAAACCTCTAAGCCTTTTTTGACATCTCACCATTCGACTTTGTAGGTGTTACCAGATTGATAACCAACTAACACAGTCAGACCTTCCGGATTTAGAACCGTGCATGTGTGCTTCTGAAATTTAACAGAATAGGTATTGTCACACACTGACTGATACTTATCAAGTTGTAGCATAAGTTCTCTACTAGGAGAACATTTTTGACAGTGAATTACCATGGGTAATATTACCATTACCCACGGTGTTACCGTCGAAGGTGATATTTGGTCGTTGCAGGATTTAATGTCTGTGAGCAGCTTGGCATTTCCAGTCATGTGTCTTGCACATCCACTGTCCAGATACCATATTTATTGCTCCAGTCTTGATGCATGTTGTTCCTGGAATCACAAGTTAAGAAACTTTGGTACCCTTTTATTAATTTGGGCCAGGTTTGATTAGAACTTTCGGGATCCACACTTGGATAATCTTGACCCATTTACCAGTGTGTGCATCAAAGTACTTGTGTGGTCCGTAATGCTCTAAGTAAGCTTGTAACTGAGAACGAAGAACTGCGAAGCAATTCTGAAGAGATGCTGTTTGAGAACCAGCGATTTGCTGGAATAATAAGCTCCTGGACCAAATCTTCTGCCTCACTACGAAAACTACGTGGAGCTATAAAGCCATCCGGTGATAGAACCGGATTGGGCTATAATAACGACGAAGGAAGTACAACAGAAACAAGCAGTACTCCAAGGATGGAAAGGACAATATTTAAAACAATGAATTTTGTAAAATCCAGCTTGGAACAGCCTGAAGAGGCACAATCTGGTGACCTAAAGATAGTAGCTGAACCCACGATCTGGGAAGGAAGATTTTGTGGCTAGGGTATACTGCTCCTGGGAAGCCTCGGGGGAGCTGGCTAAACAAAAGAGTTGTACAGATGCGGGGTAAACCCAAATCTCGTAGTACAAAACAAGGCTAGTTCTCACGAATTCAACGAAGGATATGCAATATAGGCCTAAATATCATAAGTCCAGATCGAATGGTTCACCTGCTGTGTATCAAGCCTTATCCAGCTCTCTCTTTCGGCTTTAACTTCCTTGAATGATTGAGAAAGCTTCTTATATTCTAGGACCATTTCTTTTAGTGCATTAACAAGGTCCTCACGTGTGAATTCAGGACTGGAGAAATCAAATACCTCCTCAGTGTCATCAGCCATGAGACACTGTACTTCATCCTCGCTTTCGCTTGATGAAGAGGTTCCAGAGCTGGATTCCTCTGAATCTGAATCAGCCCATGCACTCTTTTTCTCCTCAGCAACCATTGTTTTTTCATTTTTCCCTTTCTGATAAACCTTTTTCTCCTTCTTGTCCTTGTTATTGCTACAATCTGGTCGCTTCTTTTCATCTCTTCTTGGCTTCATGAAATCAGCCATGAAGTGACCAGGCCTGCCAAAGTTAAAACATTTATCATCAGAAAGAGTGGTAAAATTTCTCTTGGGAGAATCAAAAGAGGAGGGTTTAGTGTTATGCTTCCGCATAAATTTTCTGAATTTTCTTATGAACAAGGCCATTGCATTCTTGCTCATCTCCTCTGCTGATATGCTGCTTGTGGAACACGGGCTTTGTTCTGGGATTGTAGCAGCAAGAGCTCTGGTTGGTTGCGACGTAGATGGCTCAGCTTTCGCTCTCGTTTCCAGCTCGAACTCGTAAGCCTTTAAGTTGGCAAACAAGTTATGCATCTCCATCTTGTTCAAGTCTTTTGAATCTCGCATGATCATCGTTTTCACATCCCTTTCCTTGGGAAGTGCTCACATTACTTTCAGTGACAGCTCCCTATTGATGTACAACTTGTTCAGTCTGGCTAGCTCAATCACCAAGGAGCTGAATCTTTCATCAAGCTCGGCCTTTCATCTTGGTTAGTTCGAACTTTTGTAAGGCCACGATCAACTTGATTTCCTTCATCTCTTCATTCCCTTTGAATTTCTGAGTCAAATTTTCCCAGATCTTCTTAGCAGTTGTGCAAGACTGGATTTTGCTAAACATGTTGTTGTATAGCGTCTTATAGAGTATGTCCTTAGAAACATTATACAGTTTTGCTTTCTTCTTATCTTCCGAGGTCCACTCCTGTCTGGGTTTATCAATCCATTGGGGTGCACCAGCATTTATCGCCACAACAGTGTTCATTTTCAGTAATTGCATTAGTCCGTTGGTGATCACGAACCACATGTCATCGTCTTGTGCTGCCAGGTGCGCCTGCATCCGGATCTTCCAGACATCGTATTCCTCCTTGAAAAACATAGGAATTTTATTATGAGAAATTGACATACTTAATGAATATGAATGAATAAATTGTTCAATCACAGAGAAACCTGCTCTGATACCACTTGTTAGGATCGAAAACATGGGTGAATGAACTCCTTTGCTAATTTTGATTTTTAAATTCGTCTCAAAGATTTTACAGCTAGACGCAGAATTCCATCTGAGTTACCAGCTAGCTCGATGTTCTCAGTGACTACTGTTGTCTCGTGTAATAAAAGTATTTTTATACGGAACTAATACGATTCAATCAGTGAAAAATTTAATCAAGTACGTGAATATAAAATATGTAAGGACGAGAATTTATTTCTGGAAGTTCGGAGCAAATTCTCATACGTCTCCCCTTCTTCCTCAATGGTAAGGTTTCCAATAGAAGATTTAATTTATACAACCCTTCGTACAAACCCACTCTCGCAACCAGAAGCCACAAGAACACCTATAGTAATCACCAACGAAACACAGACCCGCGATCTGGTTCGCAATACAAATACACAGCACTAAGCTGATTTTGCTATTCTAGCACTTCTACACTCTCTGTTTATGATTTACAATTGAGGCTTAACACTACAGGGTGTGTGTAAAGAAGAGTATGTGACACAGTATTGAATAGAACGATCTGTGCTTGTGTCACTTGTAGCGAGTTGGTTCAAGATGAACTCTGATTTTTGCTTGTGAAAGAGCTGGTTAACTTGTGGTTTGAAAAATTGTTTTCGTAATTCATAACCTCTTCACAGCTGCTCTTCTCTTCTATATATACCTTTGGATACAACGGTAATAAATGTAGCCAGTAGACACATTGAATGTATCCAATTTGAATTTACTGCGGCGTCTTAAATGTCTGTAAAATAAAGGTACATCTTCATTAAATGCATTGCCCTACATAGCAACTCTGCGCCGTCTTTAGTTTGTACCGTATCTCTGCGTATCTGGTATAAGCTCAAAGTAGTTCCAACGACTACACATAACTGTAGAGATGTCGAATGTTTCAAATCAAGTTGTACGTGTTGGCAAAAGTGGCGGATCCGGATCCCGTTTCCCGGGGCGTAGAGGAAGTTTAAAAATTTTGCACCGGGAATCGTTCAATACATCAAAACAATACAATAAACCATACATATGATGTTTATCGATTGTTATCTCTCTGGCGTCTAGGCGCCTGGCTCCGACCAGTTTCACAGGGAAACCGACATGCGTCATATAGATCCATATATTAATGTTTCCATTAAGGAACGCAGTTTTCACATCCATTTGCCATATCTCATAGTCGTACCATGCGGCTATGGCAAGTAAGATTCTAATTGACCTGAACATTGCGACTGGTGAAAAGGTTTCATCATAGTCAACACCTTGCCTTTGAGTGTAATCTTTCGCGACCAGTAGTGCCTTGTAGGTCAATAGCTTACCATTAGGCCCGAGTTTTCTCTTGTATATCCATTTGCACCCAATAGAAACAATTCCTTCGGGAGGATTAACAAGAGTCCAAACTTGGTTCGCATGCATCGAGTCAATCTCAGACTGCATTGCTTCAAGACACAAATTAGAATCAGCATCGGAAATCGCCTCCCTGAAAGTTCTTGGATCATATCCAATAACTTGATCATTTTGATGATCTTCAAGGAGGAAACCATATCTTTCAGGAGCCCTAGGAATCCTTTCAGATCTCCTAGGTGCTACCATTTCTGGTACTGGCTCTGGAGGTGCGGGAGACTCACTTGGTACTTCAGATGGTTCTCGACCTCTTCGAGTTCTACTATCTAGCCTTTTCTATCAAGTGGAAATTCCCTTTCCATAAAGGTGGCATTTCTAGAAACAAACACCTTTGTTTTGTTGGGATAGTAGAAGTAGTATCCAATGGAATTCTTTGGATACCCAATGAAGTAACATAAGATGGATCTATTATCCAGCTTATCTCCCACTGTCTGCTTCACGTAAGCAGGACATCCCCAAATCCTCATGTATGAGTATTTGGGCGGCTTGCCCATCCATATCTCATATGGAGTCTTATCCACTGCCTTGGTGTGGACATTGTTCAACAACATCACCGCCGTTTCGAGTGCATAGCCCCAAAACGAGTAGGAAGTTCAGTGAAGCTCATCATAGATCAAACCATGTCCATCAAGGTTTGATTACGACGCTCCGCTACACCATTGAGTTGTGGTGTGACCGGAAGGGTCAATTGTGAGAGAATCCCATTCTCTTTAAGATAGTATTGAAATTCAGCACTAACGGATTCTCCTCGAAAACTTGGCCGGAGCAAGTCCGGTGAGGCGGCGGCGGCGAGGCTTTGGAGGAGAAGGGGGTGGCCGTGTCTAGCACACTAGGTTTAGGGTTTTGTGTTGTGTCAAAAGTGTGTTATGATTAAGCCTAAGTCGACATTAAGTACACTTAATGATGGACTTGGACCGGCCCAACGGGCCCGGGTCCAACGTATGAACATTCGGTTCATCCCTATCATTATGACTTCATCATAACTCCGATCGCCGATCAGATCGGACCGATCGACTCAGTTTCCAAAACTGAATACTATGATCTGAAAAACCATTTTTCAGAACCCCAGTGCAAAATGACCCGTTTTGCCCCTCAACAGCGGGAAATCACGATTTGAACCCTGTTGACTTTTAGGAAGTCGCACTCCCCAAAATCATCCTCAAGTGCTCAACACATTGAGCTCAGTATCCGTGCGGGAATCTCGAATCCAGTACTTGTGTGACCCTCAATGGTTCAGGGATACAGCTAACCGTGGGCCCACAACCATTGTGGCTCCGGAATCACAATTCCGGACTTGTCCATCGGATCATGGTAAGAGCGTCTAGCAACATCGCCCCATGATCCCCTAGGTATCACTGATAGTGCCTGCAAGAACCAGTTGGTCGTGGTTAGCGTACAGTACGGTCCTTTCAATCCATATATCCCGATCAGATCAACGACCATTGGTAAATCGAGAGTCTCCAAAGATCCGATAGATATGCATACATCTTGGAGATCGAACAGTGACATCACGAGTGTAACTAGGTAAACCCATTTACCTAAAACACTTCTAGTACTCTGGCCAGAGATTTATACACTATTATCCCCTCAGATAGCATAGGATATCCACGCATGTCTGCGAGCGGTGAATCCTCGACAATGATACATCGACTCCTACATGCATCGGGATCTCACCCAATCCCGCCGCCTAATGACCCCAAGTGAGTCGGCAAATGGGTCAAAATGACACGCCTACCATGTAGAGTCTCAATGACGTTTCGAGTCGTGAGGACTAATCAGTACAACCAAGACCTCGGACTTATCCACTCGACAAATGGTAACCACTTGGAAAGTCCAAACGAGGGTAGCTCGATAGATCACTAGGTCACTATCTATCTGCATGCTCAGAACATCACAATGTTCCCTACCAATGAAACATGGTACTTCGCATCGCAGATACTAGTCTCGAGCTCGGCCTGCCTTATCCTCATTTTGACGGCCCAATCGACTAGGAACTAATTCAGAATACACAGTGACTATTAGATGTATTTCATGATAGTCGTCATACCAACTATCACATCTAACATACACTATAGTGCATTCTAGGTCTTTACTCAACGCAATTGTTAATCATCATAAAACACAATGAAAGTAAAGAATTCCATAAATAAATGCGAATATCATATATAAAGATTGTCATATACAAGAGTCTATGAACCCACACGTCACAAGTTGGCTAGTTGGGCATCTACTCTAACAATCTCCCACTTGCCCTAAAACCAACTACTCATCAGACGTAGTCCCATTGTTTCGCGATGTGTTTCAAACAAGGGTCCTGGCAAGGGCTTCGTAAGTGGATGAGCAATGTTGGTGCCACGTGTTGGTTACTATTGTGCACGAGGGAACGAGCCGCGGGAGTTTTTCCTTGTGCAACTGCTGGTTTGTTATGCGTCGACTGGATTTGATGACGTGGGCGCTGCGACGTCGTTTGATTAAGTTAAACGTCGCGTTTTGAATGTTGCGACTGGGTGACCAGCTGTGGATTGAGGAACCAGTCGAGGGAGCAACGCGACGTCGTTTAGATAAGTTAAAACGCTGCGTTTAGAGGATTGCGTCTGGTACCAGTTGTGAGGAATCTACCAGCTTTTGGTTTAGCTTGCGTCTGGGTTATTTAGCGCCTTGCGACTGGATAGTTGCGACTGGATAGTTGCGACTGGATTGTTGCGACTGGTTTGTTGTAGGAAGCATGAGTGCCAGTCGTAAGATTCCTACGGTTCACGACGACTGGATTGGTGAGCAGCAGTCGAGAGATTTGAGATGTATATATATATAGGTGTTGATCGACACTTAGAATAATTGAGAGCCAGATATTTCTTATCTTCCTCCCCAAACCATTGTCGAGCTACTGTTCACCGTGATTTTCCATCGCCGAGTCCCATCGCATCCAGCCTCTGTTTTTGACGATCTTGGTGGAGCTTGATCTCCCTTGCTTAGCTCTTGCGTTTTCTACCCATTTTGAACCCTGAATCAGTGCTGGAGGAGGAACGCGAAGTGCCTTGTGTCTTCGTGTCGTGAAATTTGTGAAACTTCTGCTAGCGTGAACGTTTGGGTGAGCAGTCCTTTGTATTTCGAGCTCTGTTTTAGTAGTTTAAGCCTGCGTAGAAGTGTAGAATTTGGATTAGCTTCTGGCTGTAGGTTTAACGTGATTATGATTAGAATTGAGCTAAGATATTAGCTCTGTTGTAATAGATTTCAGCTTCCAGGAAGTTCCTGCTGCGTGAATTGAACCAGGAGAAATCTGCTAGGTAATTTTGAGGATTTAAGGTATGAATCGAGCAGCCCTTGGCAGTTTGCGCATGAACGTGTATATATTTCAGGCTATGGATCGTGAGATGACTGTCTGGTATCAGAGCCCTTGGCAGTTTGCGCATAATACGTGACAAATGGTATCAGAGCACGGTTCGAGTACAAGAGATCATCTAAGGTGTTACAATGTCGGACGTGACCGAGCAATCCAAAGGCCGGAGGGACAAGTCAAGGGACGTGGTGAGTTCCTTTGAATCCCGTATAGTCAAGCTCGAAGTTGCCATTGGCGACATGGAGGAGAAGCACGCAACTCATGAGGAACGCATCGAGCAAATCGAGGCGGAGGGAAGCCACGAAGATTTGCGAGGGGAGATGCAAGGAGCCTTGAGTGCTGCTATCCATGACTTGCTTCAACGGAACGAGGCACTAGAGTCCATTGTCCATGCGCTACGGGCCGAAGTAGAGGGACTCAAGGAGACCCTAGCAACGAGCAGAGCCAACACGGGACTTTTCGGCACTACCCATCCGATGCCAAAGTTGGAGGTTCCAAACCCCAAGCCATACACGGGGAAAAGAGTTGCCAAAGATATTGACAACTTTCTATGGGGCATGGAACAATATTTCAATTGCTTAGGGATCACCGACGAAGCCACCAAGGTAAGAACTGCTGCCCTTTATCTTACTGAAACTGCTATGACTTGGTGGAGAAGGAGATGTGATGATGTTAAGCGGGGTAGCACAAACATCAACACTTGGTCTCAGCTCATTACCGAACTAAAGCAACAGTTCTATCCCGAGTATGCTGAAGATGAAGCCCGGGCCAAGCTACGTCGCCTTCATCAAAAGGGCGAAGTACGCGAGTACTGCCGAGAGTTCCAAGAGCTTCTTCTTGAAGTTCCCGATATGAGTGACAAAGACGCTTTATTCACCTTCATGGACGGGTTGAAGAGTTGGGCAAAGATGGAGCTCCAACGCCGTAGTGTCCAATCTTTGTCTCAAGCTATCGCTGCGGCCGAATCACTCATCGAGTTCAAGAAGAACGACTCCTCGAAGTCCCCTAACTCTGCCAAAAGTGGGGGAGGCAAAGGCAAGGAACATGCATCCAAGGAGGATGGCGCTGCAAGGAAATCACACTTCAAAGGCAAGGGACCCGAGAAGAAAAGTGACAAGCCAAGCATCAAATGTTTCTTGTGTGATGGTCCGCACTGGGCAAGGGAGTGCCCTAAACGGTCTAAATTGTCGGCACTTATCCGGGACGAGGAGACGGAGCATGATAATGAAATAGCCCAACTCGGTGCGCTCCGCCGCCTCAATGCCATCAAAACTGATGTTTTTGGTCAGCCTAAAGGGATGATGTTCGTCGAAGCAGAAGTGGCAGGGCGTCGACTCAATGCCTTGCTAGACACCGGGGCCTCGGAGATCTTCATGACCAAAGATGCCGCCGAGAAACTCGGATTAAAGCCACATAAGGATGGAGGATTCCTCAAAACAGTGAACTCCAAGGAAGTTCCCGTTGTTGGCACATGCCGCCACACGCCCCTCCGCATCGGTACATGGCAAGGTAAGGAGAACATTTCTGTTATTCCTATGGACGATTATGAAATGGTTATAGGAATCTCCTTCCTCGATCGTATATTTGCCATGATTGTACCATTCTCCAACTCCTTATGCATACTGGATCCCAAGCACCAATGTGTCGTGCCAATCAAGCGTGAAGTTGGGCCAGCTACAAAGTTGCTATCTGCAATGCAACTTACTAAGGGCTTGCAGAAGAATGAAGTCACTTATTTGGCTGCCCTTAAGCCAAGCGAAGTAGTTCCGGGCAATGATCCTATTCCCCAAGAAATCAAGATTGTACTGGAAGCCTTTCAGGATGTAATGCCACCGGAACTACCAAAGAAGTTACCTCCACGGCGTGAAGTAGATCATGCCATTGAGCTTATCCCTGGAGCTCAACCACCATCCAAGGCTCCCTACCGCATGGCTCCACCGGAACTTGCCGAAATGCGAAGACAATTGGAGGAGCTGCTAGAAGCGGGATATATCCGACCCTCCAAATCCCCGAGCTATGATGGGCTGACGGGCCTCGATGATCACGGACCGATGATTTCCCGGTTGATATACCGTGGTATAGAGGTGATATGATATGATTTGTCGGTTGTTACACCGGCCTAGCTGACTGATTTCTTTTGACAGCCTCATGCATTCATAGCTTTATAGCATAGCATGTTGCATGTTTATCTGCTTTGATAGCTCTTCGTACTGAGGCTTGACCTCGTAC
>KV000020.1:25059-39042 GCA_001598015.1 Dorcoceras hygrometricum | reverse complement strand
GGTATCACTGATAGTGCCTGCAAGAACCAGTTGGTCATGGTTAGCGTACAGTACGGTCCTTTCAACACATATATCCCGATCAGATCAACGACCATTGGTAAATCGAGAGTCGCTAGAGATCCGATAACTATGCATACATCTTGGAGATCAAATAGTGACATCGCGAGTGTTACTAGGCAAACCCATTTACCTAAAACACATCCAGTACTCTGGACAGAGATTTATCACACTATTATCTCCTCAGATAGCATAGGATATCCACGCATGAAAGCGAGCGGTGAATCCTCGACAACAAAGCATCGACTCCTACATGCATCGGGACCTCACCCAATCCCGCCATCTAATGACCCCAAGTGAGTCGATAAAAGGGTCAAAGTGAGGCGCCTATCATGTAGAGTCTCAATGACGTTTTCGAGTAGTGAGGACTAATCAGTACAACCAAGACCTCGGACTTATCCACTCGACAAATGGTAACCACTTGGAAAGTCCGAACGAGGGTAGTTCGATAGATCACCAGGTCACTATCCATCTGCATGCTCAGAACATCACCATGTTCCCTACCAATGAAACATGGTACTTCACATCGCAGATGCTAGTCTCAAGCTCGGGCGGCCTTATCCTCATTTTGACGGTCCAATCGACTAGGAACGAGTTCAGAATACACAGTGACTATTAGATGTGTTTCATGATAGCCATCATATCCACTATCACATCTAACATACACTATGGTGCATTCTAGGTCTTTATCCAACACGATTGTTAACATTATAATCATAATGAAAATAAAGAATGCCATAAAGAAATGCGTATTTCATAAATAAAGATCGTTATACACAAGAGTCAATAAAACCCACACGCCACAAGTTGGCTAGTTGGGCATCTACTCTAACAATCTCCCACTTGCCCTATAGCCAACTACTCATCAGACGCAGTCCCATTGTTTCGCGATGTTTTTCAAACAACGGTCCTGGCAAGGGCTTTGTAAGTGGATCAGCAATGTTGTCTGCAGAGGCGACTCTCTCAACTGCTATGTCACCTCTAGCCATAATATCCCGGATTATGTGGTATTTCCTCAGTATATGTTTGGATATTTGGTGAGACCTAGGCTCCTTTGCTTGTGCAACGGCACCCGTGTTTTCGCAGTACACCGGGACTGGACCAACTCCATCAGGGATTACGCCCAATTCTTGGACAAAATTCCTTATCCAAACCGCCTGCTTAGCAGCAGCTGATGCTGTGATGTACTCAACCTCAGTGGTTGAATCCGCGATGGTGTCCTGCTTGGAACTCTTCCAAGAGACAGCACCACCATTGAGCATGAATACAAATCCAGAGGTAGACTTCGAATCATCCACGTCACATTGGAAGCTAGAATCAGTGTAGCCTTCCAATTTCAGTTCACCACCCCCATAAACCATGAACATATTCTTAGTCCTTCGTAAGTACTTAATAATATCTTTCACAGCCTTCCAATGCATTTGGCCGGTGTTGGCCTGGTAGCGGCTCGTGACACTCAGAGCATATGCGACCTCCGGTCTAGTTGAGATCATGCCATACATAATACTACCTATTGCCGAGGCATATGGCACGCGTGTCATACTCTCTATCTCCTCATCAGTCTTCGGACACATAGACTTAGATAGAGTGACCCCGTGGCACATAGGTAGGTGTCCTCTCTTGGACTCTTCCATAGAGAACCGCTTAAGTATGGTATCGATGTAGGTAGCTTGGGTGAGTCCGAGCATCCTTTTCGATCTGTCCCGATAGATCTGTATTCCAAGAATATAGGATGCTTCACCCATGTCCTTAATCGAGAATCTACTAGACAACCATACTTTAGTTGATTGCAGCATTCCTACATCATTCCCAATGAGTAGAATGTCATCAACATAAAGTACAAGTAATGTCACAGCGCTTTTAACTACCTTCTTATATAGACATGGCTCCTCGGGATTCTTGATGAAACCAAATTCCTTAATTGTTTCATCGAATCTCAGGTTCCAACTCCTCGATGCTTGTTTGAGACCGTAGATCGATCTCTAAAGTTTGGATGTGAAACCCTCAGGCCGCGTCATATAGATCTCTTCCTTAATTTTTCCATTGAGGAACGCCAGTTTTTACATCCATTTGCCATATCTCATAGTCGTACCATGCAGCTATGGCAAGTAGGATTCTAATTGACTTGAACATTGCGACTGATGAAAAAGTTTCATCATAGTCAACACCTTGCCTTTGAGTGTAACCTTTTGCGATCAGTCGCGCCTTGTAGGTCAGTACCATACCATCAGGCCCAAGTTTTCTCTTGTATATCCATTTGCACCCAATAGGAACAATTCCTTCGGGAGGATTAACAAGAGTCCAAACTTGGTTAGCATGCATTGAGTCAATCTCAGACTGCATTGCTTCAAGCCACAAATTAGAATCAGCATCGAAAATTTCTAGGTGCGACCATTTCCGGTACTGGCTCTTGAGGTGTAAGAGGTTCACTTGGTACTTCAGACGGTTCTCGAACCTCTTCGAGATCTACTATCTTGCCTTTTCTATCGAGTAGAAATTCCCTTTCCATAAAGGTGGCATTTCTAGATACAAACACTTTTGTTTCGTTTGGATAGTAGAAGTAGTATCCAATGGAATTCTTTGGATACCCAACGAAGTAACATAAGATGGATCTAGTATCCAGCTTATCTCCCACTGTCTGCTTCACGTAAGCAGGACATCTCCAAATCCTCATGTATGAGTATTTGGGTGGTTTGCCCATCCATATCTCATATGGAGTTTTATCCACTGCCTTGGTGTGGACATTGTTCAACAAAATTACCGCCGTTTCGAGCGCATAGCCCCAAAACGAGGTAGGAAGTTCAGTGAAGCTCATCATAGATCGAACCATGTCCATCAAGGTTCGATTACGACACTCCGCTACACCATTGAGCTGTGGTGTGGCCGGAGGGGTCCACTGTGAGAGAATCCCATTCTCTTTTAGATAGTCTTGAAATTCAGCACTCAAGTATTCACCACCTCAATCGGATCGAAGTGCTTTAATACTTTTCCCTAATTGATTTTCTACTTCAGCCTTAAATTCTTTGAACCTTTCAAAGGATTCGGACTTGTGGTTCATTAAGTACAAGTACCCATACCTAGAGTAATTATCGGTAAAGGTGATGAAGTATGTGTGACCGTACTTAGTACCAATAATAAATGGGCCACACACATCAGTATGGATCAAATCCAATGGGGCTTGAGCACGTTCAGGCTTTCCCTTGAAGGGTTGTTTAGTCATCTTTCCCTTGAGACAAGACTCACAAGTCGGTAGGGAGTTAATGTCTGACAAATCAAACATGTCACTCCTAACTAACTTGTTCATCCTACTTAGGGAAATATGACCTAGCCTATCGTGCCAAAGTTGTGCTGGGTTCAAGCTATCATTTTTCCTTTTAATTGTTGTTGTATGTGTTTCCACATCGCGAGTTGGAACTTCTTTTAATTTTAAGGTGTACAAATCGTTTTCGCGTTCCCCAAATCCAATTAAACATTCATTCTTGTATATATTGCAAATCTAATTAGCAAAAACACAAGAATATCCATCACTATCAAGCATAGAAACAGAAATAACGTTCTTTATTAATTCGGGAACAAATAAAACGTTTCTCAATAACAACCTAAAATTTGAAGACAGAAATAAATAAACATCTCCTATAGCTACTGCAGCAACCCTTGCTCCATTTCCCAGCCTCAAGTGGGTCTCACCCTCTCTAAGACGTCGTCTTCTTGTCATCACCTGCAAATCATTGCAGATATGAGATCCACATCCGGTATCAAGTACCCAAGAAGTCGAATTAAGAGACATATTTATTTCGATATAGAACATACCTTTTGCAGTTCGCAACTGCTCGAGGTACTCCTTGCAGTTCCTCCTCCAATGCCCAGGCTTGTGGTAGTGGTGGCAAACATCCTCAGTCTTGTTTGGCTTGGAAGCCTTTGCCTTGGGCTTCTTGGTGGGCTTTTCCTCCTTCGCAGAGGCAGAACACTTCTTACCCTTGCGTTTGGGCCCCTTCTTCGCAGAGGAAGAAGAGCCCATAAGGAGGACGGGCTTGTCCTTCTTTATGGTCCCCTCAAACACTACAAGCATGTTCACCACCTCTTCAAGGGTGGCTTCCAGCTTGTTCATGTTGAAGTTGACCACAAAGGGGTCGAATGCAGCGGATAGTGAGAGGAGAAGCAAATCCACAGACAGCTCATGTGGAAGTGTGATATCAAGCCCCACCAACTTTTCAATGAGCCCAATCATACGAACCCCATGCTCGCGGACCGAAGTCCATCGCGCATGCGGCTCGTCATAAGCTCCTTGACAGTGGTGAACCTCTCATGTCGAGAGTCATCCCCATACAGCTCTTTGAGATGAAGATGTATGTCAGCAGCATACACGATCTTCTCAAAGCACCGCTGCATTTCGTTTGACATCGATGCCATCATATAGCATCGAGTCTTAAGCTCGTCATCCCACCATTTTTTAAGTGTAGTCAGCTCCTCAGGGCTGACGTCGGCAGGAGCTTCCTTCGGAGGGCTCTTCTATAACGTGTAGAGAAGTTTCTCCGAAGCCAATACAATATTGAGGTTTCGAAGCCAGTCTTGGTAGTTCAGACCAGTGAACTTGTTGCTATCCAGTATAGCAGCGAGTGGGTTTTTGATCGAAGACATTTTATAAGCAGTTTATACTGAAAAGAAAAACAAACATGCATTACTAACTATATATGAAAAACGCTAAGACATAAAACAAGGTCATTTAGTTTTATGAATTACCCTCCCACTATTTTAACGATTTCATCACCCTCTAATGAAATCGAGAAAGCAAGTTTCCTTAGTGGGTACATAGAGTCCAATCAAGCGATCATGGTCCCGAATAATATCAGCCAACCATGATCCTCAAAAGGTAGAGCCCAATTTCAACCGGTGCAACCTCCATGTATTTACCTCACGTCCAGTAAGGGCCCAATAATATGACGCCGCTTAATATCACGTGTCAAGATGACCCATCAATGTCGAGTCGTGAAGGACGGTCCCCTTAACGTCCTCAATAATATGAGCCAACGTTAAAGGGAGTTCCAACCAACTCACAGCAAGTGTCAATGATGTGTACAACTTTCCGGCATACATAACCCCCTCAATAATATGAGCCGGGCCATGTATACGGGTAGCATCGACGTACACTCATTGTTGATGGAAGGTAGGAGAATTTAAACAAATTTAAATTTTCCTTAGTTTATCGAATAAACTTTTAATCTTGATATCAGTTTTAAATCAAATTTAAAACGAGGGATTTTAATTTTGAAAATTTGGTCTCATAAAAATTAAATCATAATTTAACATGCGGATTCAACTGACATATATATCATATATAAAACTTAGGGATGATCGATCGCGAGAGCTATGCGGTCTGTGGTTGCCAATCACGGACCTGGGTCCAGTCCTAGGTGAAATGCAGTATGCAATGCAATCCTATTACATTAGCTTCCGGTTTTACAGATCTTCGGTCTTCGATATCTTTGATCATCATCTCCACCATCTTCGAGTGTCCTCCCACTAAATCTAGTATTTACATTAAATATCCATGACACGTTGGGATACATTTTAAAGGGGTGGGAACGGGCCATAAACCAGGCCCACTTTATAAATGATATACCAACAATATTTACAACCAAAATAGCAAAACCTAGAGCATACACCTAACACATTGGGACGACTCTCGATCATCCCAAACATGCAATCAATCTAATTAATTGACATAAATTAAATAATCAAATCAAATTTGATCATTTCCAACAAAATCATATTTTAATTATAAAATCGTATTTTATAAATAAAATCACATTTTGTCCATTTTAATTGCATCAAATTGGGCTTAAAACAATTTTAGGCCCAAAATCTCAAAAATTTCAAAATCAATTTTCGGTCTAACCAAAATTGGCCCAATGTCAAATATTGGCCCGAAAACTTCATGGGCTGCCCGGGACAGGCCCGAACAAAACTTAGAACACAAAACAGCCGTCGCAACGCTGCCACGGGTACGCCCGAAGGCGGCCGCACGGTGGCGCCCGCCGTGCGAGCAGCGTGCGGCAGCTACAGTGCCGACGTGCGGCTCAATTTTCGGTCTAACCAAAATTGGCCCAATGTCAAATATTGGCCCGAAAACTTCATGGGCTGCCCGGGACAGGCCCGAACAAAACTTAGAACACAAAACAGCCGTCGCAACGCTGCCACGGGTACGCCCGAAGGCGGCCGCACGGTGGCGCCCGCCGTGCGAGCAGCGTGCGGCAGCTACAGTGCCGACGTGCGGCGGCTACAGTGCCGGCGTGCGGCGGCTATAGTGTCGGCGTGTGGCGGCTACAGTGCCGTCGTGCGGCAGCTACAGTGCCGCCGTTTTTTTTTGTTTTCTTATTTGAAAAGTTCGAAATCTGATGCAATATGGCACATAAATGTATTGAAGGATCCGAGCCTTGGCTCTGATACCACTGTTGGCGAAGTGGCGGATCCGGATCCAGTTTCCTGGGGGCGCAACGGAAGTTTAAAATTTGCCCCGAAAAACGTTCAATACATCAATATAATCAATAAAACATGCATAGGATGTTTTATAGAGTGTCACCTTGCTGGTGTCTAGGCGCCTGGCTCCAACCAAATTCGCAGGGAATCTGGCTCTTCACGGTAGGCGGCGGTAGATCCTCCTAATCAGGTCCACGATTGGAAACAAGAATCCTTCGTCAGCCTGCACTAGAAGGCCTGACGAGTTCACCACGGACGGAATCTCCTCGTCACGCTGATCGGAACAAGTCCGACCACACGAAAAATCGGGCGACGGCGGCGGCGGGCGGCGGGCGACGGCTCTGGGGCGGTCGGCTGCGGCGAGGTGTGGAGGAGAGGGTGGGGCGGCTACTTGAAGGCTAGGGTTGTATCAAAGTGTGTTCTAGTTGTAGCCCTAGTTCTAATTTAATAAATAAGTGATGGGTTTGAACCGGCCCAATGGACTTGGGTCAGGATCAGGTCCATATGAACATTCGGTTCATTTCCATCACTGTGATTTCATCATAACTCCGATCGATGATCAGATCGGACCGATCGACTCAGTTTCTAAAACTGAATATTATGATGCCAAAACAATTTTTCATACCACCTAGACCAAAATAGCAGTTTAGCCCCTCAACTTTGGGAAATCGCAATTTGACCCCTATTGACTTTTATGAAACCGCATTTCCTAAAATCCTCCTCCTATGCTCAACACATTGAGCTCAGTTTCCGTGCGGGAATCATGAATCTAGTACTTGTGTGACCCTCAATGGTTCAGGGATACAGCTAGCCGTGGGCCCACAACCATTGTGACTCCGAAATCACAATCTCGGACTTGCCCAACGGATCATGGTAAAACGCCTAGAAACATTGCGCCATGACCCCCTAGGTATCACTGATACTGTCTGCAAGAACCAGTTGGTCATGGTTAGCGTACAGTACGGTCCTTTCAACACATATATCCCGATCAGATCAACGACCATTGGTAAATCGAGAGTCACTAGAGATCCGATAACTATGCATACATCTTGGAGATCAAATAGTGACATCACGAGTGTTACTAGGTAAAGCCATTTACCTAAAATACATCTAGTACTCTGGCCAGAGATTTATCACACTATTATCTCCTCAGATAGCATAGGATATCCACGCATGAAAGCGAGCGGTGAATCCTCGACAACGAAGCATCGACTCCTACATGCATCGGGACCTCACCCAATCCCGCCACCTAATGACCCCAAGTGAGTCGGTAAATGGGTCAAAGCGAGGCGCCTATCATGTAGAGTCTCAATGATATTTCGAGTAGTGAGGACTAATCAGTACAACCAAGACCTCGGACTTATCCACTCGACAAATGGTAACCACTTGGAAAGTCCGAACGAGGATAGTTCGATAGATCACCATGTCACTATCCATCTGCATGATCAGAACATCACAATGTTCCCTACCAATGAAACATGGTACTTCACATCGCAGATGATAGTCTCAAGCTCGGGCGGCCTTATCCTCATTTTGACGGCCCAATCGACTAGGAACGATTTCAAAATACACAGTGATTATTATATGTGTTTCATGATAGCCATCATATCCACTATCACATCTAACATACACTATGGTGCATTCTAGGTATTTATCCAACACAATTGTTAACATTATAATCAAAATGAAAATAAATAATGCCATAAAGAAATGCGAATACCATATATAAAGATTGTTGTACACAAGAGTCAATAAAACCCACACGCCACAAGTTGGCTAGTTGGGCATCTACTCTAACAATCTCCCACTTGCCCTAAATCCAACTACTCCTCAGATGCAGTCCCATTGTTTCGCGATGTTTTTCAAACAACGGGAACGAGTTCAGAATACACAGTGACTATTAGATGTGTTTCCTGATAGCCGTCATACCCACTATCACATCTAACATACACTATGGTGCATTCTAGGTCTTTATCCAACACAATTGTTAACATTATAACATAATGAAAATAAAGAATGCCATAAAAGAAATGCGTATTTCATAAATAAAGATCGTTATACACAAGAGTCATTAAAGCCCACACGCCACAAGTTGGCTAGTTGGGCATCTACTCTAAAAATCTCCCACTTGCCCTATAGCCAACTACTCATCAGACGCAGTCCCATTGTTTCGCGATGTTTTTCAAACAACGGTCCTGGCAAGGGCATCGTAAGTGGATCAGCAATGTTGTCTGCTGAGGCGACTCTTTCGACTGCTATGTCACCTCTAGCCACAATATCCCTGATTATGTGGTATTTCCTCAGTATATGTTTCGATCTTTGGTGAGACCTAGGCTCCTTTGCTTGCGCAACGGCACCCGTGTTGTCGCAGTACACCGGGACTGGACCAACTCCATTAGGAATGACGCCCAAATCTTGGACGAAATTCCTTATCCAAACCGCCTCCTTAGCAGCAGTTGATGCTGCGATGTACTCAGCCTCAGTGGTTGAATCCGCGATGGTGTCTTGCTTGGAACTCTTCCAAGAGACAGCACCACCATTGAGCATGAATACAAATCCAGAGGTTGACTTCGAATCATCCACGTCACACTGGAAGCTAGAATCAGTGTAGCCTTCCAGTTTCAGTTCACCACCCCCATAGGCCATGAACATATTCTTAGTCCTTCGTAAGTACTTAAGAATATCCTTCACAACCTTCCAATGCAATTGGCCGGGGTTGGCCTGGTAGCGGCTCGTGACACTCAGAGCATATGCGACATCCTGTCTATTCGAGATCATGCCATACATAATACTACCTATTGCCGAGGCATATGGCACACGTGTCATATTCTCTATCTCCTCATCAGTCTTCGGACACATAGACTTAGATAGAGTGACCCCGTGGCACATAGGTAGGTGTCCTCTCTTGGACTCTTCCATAGAGAACCTCTTAAGTATGGTATCGATGTAGGTGGCCTGGGTGAGTCCGAGCATCCGTTTTGATCTGTTCCGATAGATCTGTATTCCAAGAATATAGGATGCTTCACCCATGTCATTCATCGAAAATCTACTAGACAACCAGACTTTAGTTGATTGCAGCATTCCTGCATCATTCCCAATGAGTAGAATGTCATCAACATAAAGTACAAGGAATGTCACAACGCTTTTAACTACCTTCTTATACACACATGGCTCCTCGGGATTCTTGATGAAACCAAATTCCTTAATTGTTTCATCAAATCTCAGGTTCCAACTTCACGATGCTTGTTTGAGACCGTAGATCGATCTCTGAAGCTTGCATACCTTATGCTCGCTTCCAACAGATGTGAAACCCTCAGGCTGCGTCATATAGATCTCTTCCTTAATGTTTCCATTAAGGAACGCAGTTTTCACATCCATTTGCCATATCTCATAGTCGTACCATGCAGCTATGGCTAGTAGGATTCTAATTGACTTGAACATTGCGACTGGTGAAAAAGTTTCATCATAGTCAACACCTTGCCTTTGAGTGTAACCTTTCGCGACCAGTCGTGCCTTGTAGGTCAGTACCTTACCATCAGGCCCAAGTTTTCTCTTGTATATCCATTTACACCCAATGGGAACTATTCCCTCGGGAGGATCAACAAGAGTCCAGACTTGGTTTGAATGCATCGAGTCAAACTCAGATTGCATTGCTTCAAGCCATAAATTAGAATCAGCATCGGAAATTGCCTCCTTAAAAGTTCTTGGATCACATCCAATAACTTGATCATTTTGATCAACTTCAAGGAGGAAACCATATCTTTCAGGAGCCCTAGGAATCCTTTCAGATCTCCTAGGTGCGACCATTTCTGGTACCGGCTCTTGAGGTGTAAGAGGTTCACTTGGTAATTCAGATGGTACTCGAACCTCTTCGAGTTCTACTATCTTGCCTTTTCTATCCTGTAGAAACTCCCTTTCCATAAAGTGGCATTTCTAGAAACAAACACTTTTGTTTCATTGGGATAGTAGAAGTAGTATCCAATGGAATTCTTTGGATACCCAATGAAGTAGCATAATATGGATCTAGTATCCAGCTTATCTCCCACTGTCTGCTTCACGTAAGCAGGACATCCCAAATCCTCATGTATGAGTATTTGGGCGGCTTGCCCATCCATATCTCATATGGAGTTTTATCCACTGCCTTGGTGTGGACATTGTTCAACAACATTACCATCATTTCGAGCGCATAGCCCCAAAACGAGGTAGGAAGCTCAGTGAAGCTCATCATAGATCGAACCGTGTCCATCAAGGTTCGATTACGACGCTCCGCTACACCATTGAGCTGTGGTGTGGCCGGAGGGGTCCACTGTGAGAGAATCCAATTCTCTTTAAGATAGTTTTGAAATTCAGCACTTAAGTATTCACCACCTCGATCGGATCGTAGTGCTTTAATACTTTTCCCTAACTGATTTTCTACTTCAGCCTTGAATTCTTTGAACCTTTCAAAGGATTCAGACTTGTGCTTCATTAAGTACAAGTACCCATACCTAGAGTGATCATCGGTAAAGGTGATGAAGTATGTGTGACCGTACTTAGTATCGATGCTAAGTGGGCCACACACATCAGTGTGGATCAAATCCAATAGGCCTTGAGCACGTTCAGGCTTGTCCCTGAAGGGTTGCTTAGTCATCTTTCCCTTGAGACAAGACTCACAAGTCGATAGGGAGTCAATATCTGACAAATCAAACATGTCACTCCTAACTAACTTGTTCATCCTACTTAGGGAAATATGACATAGCATAGCGTGCCAAAGTTGTGCTAGGTTCAAGCTATCGTTTTTCCTTTTAATTGTTATTGTATGTGTTTCCACATCGCGAGTTGGAACTTCTTTTAATTTTAAGGTGTATAAATAGTTTTCGCGTTCCCCAATTCCAATTAAACATTCATTTTTGTATATATTGAAAATCGAATTAGCAAAAATACAAGAATATCCATCACTATCAAGAATAGAAACAGAAATAATGTTCTTTATCAATTCGGGAACAAACAAAACGTTCAATAACAACTTAAAATTCGAAGAATGAAATAAATAAACATCTCCTACAGCTACTGCAGCAACCCTTGCTCCATTGCAGCCTCAAGTGGGTCTCACCCTCTCTAAGACGTCGGCTTCTTGTCATCACCTGCAAATCATTGCAGATATGAGATCCATATCCGGTATCAAGTACCTAAGAAGTCGATTTATGAGACATATTTATTTCAATATAGAACATACCTTTCGCAGTTCGCAACTACTCGAGGTACTCCTTGCAGTTCCTCCTCTAGTGCCGAGGCTTGTGACAGTGGTGGCAAACATCCTCAGACTTGTTTGGCTTGGAAGCCTTTGCCTTGGGTTTCTTAGTGGGCTTTTCCTCCTTTGCAGGGGCAGAACGTTTCTTACCCTTGCGTTTGGGCCCCTTCTTCGTAGAGGAAGAAGAGTCAATAAGGAGGACGGGCTTGTCCTTCTTTATGGTCCTCTCGAACACGACAAGAATGTTCACCACCTCTTCAAGGGTGGCTTCCAGCTTGTTCATGTCAAAGTTGACCACAAAGGGATCGAATGCAGCAGGGAGTGAGAGGAGAAGCAGATCCACAGACAGCTCATGTGGAAGCTTGATATCAAGGCCCACTAGCTTCTCAATGAGCCCAATCATACGAACCCCATGCTCACGGACCGAAGTCCCATCGCGCATGCGGCTTGTCATGAGCTCCTTGACAGTAGTGAACCTCTCAGTCCGAGAGTTCTCCCCATACACTCCTTGAGATGAAGGTGTATGCCAGCAGCATACTCCGTCTTCTCAAAGTGCCGCTGCATTTCGTTGGACATCGATGCTATCACATAGCACCGTGCCTTAAGCTCGTCGTCCCACCATTTGTCCAGCTTTGCCAGTTCCTCAGGACTGGCATCGGGAGGGGCTTCCTTCGAAGGAATCTTCTCTAGCGTGTAGTGAAGTTTCTCCGAAGCCAAAACAATTTTGAGGTTTCGAAGCCAGTCTTGGTAGTTCAGAGCAGTGAACTTGTTGCTATCCAGTGTAGCAGCAAGTGGATTTTGATCGAAGACATTTTATAAGCAGTTTATACTGAAAAGAAAAACAGACATGCATTACTAACTATGTATGAAAAACAATAAGACATAAAACAAGGTCATTTAGTTTTATGAATTACCCTCTCACTATTTTAACGATTTCACCACCCTCTAATGAAATCGAGAAAACAAGTTTCCTTAGTGGGTACACAGAGTCCAATCAAGTGATCATGGTCCCGAATAATTTCAGCTAACCATGACCCCCAAAAGGTAGAGTCCAATTGCAACCGGTGCAACCTTCATGTATTCACCTCACGTCCAGTAAGGGCCCAATAATATGACGCCGATTACTATCACGTGTCAAGATGACCCATCAATGTCTAGTTGTGAAGGACGGTCCCCTTAACGTCCCCAATAATATGAGCCAACATTAAAGGGAGTTCCAACCAACTCACAGCGAGTGTCAATGACGTGTACAGCTTTCCGGCATACATGACCCCCTCAATAATATGAGTCGGGCCATGTATAAGGGTAGCATCGACTTACACTCATTGTTGATGGAAGGTAGGGAAATTTAATTTATCGAATAAACTTTTAATCTTGATATCAATTTTAAATAGTATTTAAAATGAGGGATTTTAATTTTGAAAATTCGGTCTCATAAATTTTAAATCACAATTTAAAAACGCGGATTCAATAAACATATATCGCATATATATAAACTTTGGGAGGATCGATAGCGAGAGCTATGCGGTCCGTGGTGGCCAATCACGGACCTAGGTCCAGTCCTAGGTGAAATGCAGTATGCAATGCAATCCTATTACATTAGCTTCCGGTTCCACAAATTTTCGGTCTTCAATATCTTTGATCATCATCTCCACCATCTACAAATGTCCTCCCAACTAAATCTAATATTTACATTTAAATGTCCATGACACATTGGGATACAATTTTAAGGGGTGGGAACGGGCCATAAACCAGGCCCACTGTAAAAGGATATCAACAATATTTACAACCAAAATCGCAAAACCTAGCATACACCTAACACATTGGGCATGACTCTCGATCATCCCAAACATGCAATCAACTCAGATAATTGACATAAATTAAATAATCAAATCAAATTTGATAATTTCCAACAAAATCATATTTTAATTATAAAATCATATTTTATAAATAAAATCATATTTTGTTAATTTTAATTGCATCAAATTGGGCTTAAAACAATTTTAGGCCCAAAATCTCAAAAATTCCAAAATCAATTTTGGTCCAAACCAAAATGGCCCAATATCAAATATTGGCCGAAAACTTCATGGGCTGCCCGGGACAGGCCCAAAACATAACCTAGAAGACAAAACAGCCGTCGCAGCGTTGCCGAAGAATCGCCGGACGACGGCCGCACGGTGGGAGCCGCCGCCCATCACAGCGTACGGCACAAGGCCGCA
>KV000014.1:0-10850 GCA_001598015.1 Dorcoceras hygrometricum | reverse complement strand
CCAACAACAACAACAGTATAGCATCACAACAACAGCAACAACATGTATCAGACTCCAACAACAAAATACAACAACAAAGCACAGGGCATCCCCTGGCTATCTGTACTGATACATATAAATATGTTATATGCTACTGGGATACTCTAACCACCTCCTGGGGCACCACCAACAGGGTTAAAACCACGACCAACTGTAAAATCTGGGTTCCCTGAAAACAACAAAAACAAGGAAACAAACCAAGCCCCAGAGGGACATAGTGTCAAACCCCAGTACGGAGAGCAACAGATATAGCTAAAAGAATGCATAATGTGAGGATTGAGAATTTAGATTAGTGATTAATTGATTTGATTTGGGATTAATCACGATTATTTGAGGGAATTGCGTAGAGCATATGAATCCTGCTGAAATTTCAGTCGCAGCGCTTGGTTAGGAAATGAGAATTTTCGAAATTTGGTGAAGTCAACGCTGGTCAAAGTTACTGTAGCACCTGCTGGTGGAATTGGAATCAGCAGATATGGTGACATCAGCGTGACGCATGAAGATCTGCTAGCTTTGGTGCGAATTGAAGTTGCTGCTGGTAGACATCGTGCGTAGCGCGAGATTGAGCGAGGAAATGACGCGTGTTAGTCAACATTTTGGAACGTTGACTATTAGATTCAGCAGATTGTGTGAGAATTAGTCGTAAGAGCTGTCGATAGATATGATGACGTAGGCTTGACGTATTACTTGCTGCTGGTAGCGATTGCGTTGTTTTGGTTGCTGCTGGTCAGCAGGCGCGCTTATGTAAGAGCGTTAAGAAGCGGCGTCGTTTGATTAAGTGAAAACGCTGCGTTTTGGAGCTTTGTATTTAGAGATCAGCAGTTGGCAGCTTTGCTTACGTATATGAAATGACGTCGTTTGGATTAGTAGATGCGTCGTTGTTTTGAGAGATTTTACGCGATCAGCAGATGCATTGAATTGTAGAGCTAGCTGTTATCAGCTCTTGATTGCTTTGGCTTGCGAGAGCTGTTGTCTGCTGATGGTTGCTGCGGCGTCGTTTAGATAAGTTGGAGCGGTGTCGTTTTGGAATGTTTTGTGCGATTACTTTTGCTGGTTGTTGCTGCTGATTTTTACGAAGGGAAATAAGAGAGATTGCTGCTGATAGACTTCTGCTGATTTCTTCGATAGATCTTGGTGAATCAGCAGGCGAGGTTGAAGAGGTATTTATAGAAGTGTTGATCGACACTTAGAATTATTTGAGCCAGATATTTCTTATCTCTTCTTCTCCAAACCCTCGTCGAGCCACTGTTCACCGAGACATTTCTTCCCTAGATCTTCGTTGTTTCCTGCCGAAGATTTGAGCGATTTCGGTGGCGCTGGGTTTCCTGTGAACTTTTCTTTCGATTGCTAACCATTTGAAGCTACAAAACGACCTTGGAGAAGATCGCGAAAGCTGCTGGTTTCGGGTCGTGAGTACTGCCGTGCCTTGTTCAAATTTGTGAGGTAGAATTTGTGGATTAGAGGTACGATTGAGCAGCCCTTAGCAGTATTGAGCGTGAACATGTTTATATTTCAATGTTGTGAAAACCGTGAGTTTGCTGCTATGTGTTTACGTGGAACAGATTGATGGATTGATTGAGTTTTTCATTTGTTGGCACGTATTATGAATTGTATGCATCTAGCATGGATATTGAATGGCATTCATGCATACATCTTGAGCCTGAATTGACAGATTGATTTGATTACCTGATTGGGTGCCACGTTGTGACTGGCCGACTGTTGAGTCGTGCCCGAAAAGTCCAACGCTATCGTCGGAGTGGTGACTACCGGATTCGAGTGTCTACCACCGAGCTGTGATGGGCTGACGGGCCCCGATGATCACGGACCGATGATTTCCACCGGCTGATTGGCTGTGCGTGGTATAGAGGCTTGATTTGAGTTGCCAGTTGATAGACTGGTCTAGCTATCCGATTTCTTGATAGCCCTCATGCATTCATAGCATTGATTTGTAGCATGTTGCATGTTTATCTGCTTTGATAGCTCTTCGTACTGAGGCTTGACCTCGTTTTTTTTTTTTTTGCTTTTGGCCTGACGGTTTAAAACAATATAATTTAAAATAAAGCGATACTCAAAATATATCACAGTACGTAAAAACAACAAACAGTTATAGCATATAACAACCAAAACATGTATCAGACTCCAAATACTGGATACAATAACGAAGCGCAGGGCATCCCCCTGGCTAACAGATACATATATATGAATATGCTAT
The DNA here is from genome assembly GCA_001598015.1 of Dorcoceras hygrometricum. Taxonomy (NCBI): domain Eukaryota; kingdom Viridiplantae; phylum Streptophyta; class Magnoliopsida; order Lamiales; family Gesneriaceae; genus Dorcoceras; species Dorcoceras hygrometricum. The sequence continues at coordinate 8,599 of KV000014.1, read as the reverse complement.
ACGCAACTGGAACACGCTAACCACCTCAAGGGGCACCACCAGCTGGGTTATAACCACGACCAGCTATAAAACCTGGGTTCCCTGAAAACAACACAAACAAGGAAACAAACCAAGCTCCAGAGGGACATGGGGTCAAACCCCAGTACGGAGAGCAACAGGTATAGCTAAAAGAATGCATAAGATAAAATGCAGATTCAATGCATGAGACACCGGATAACAACGGAAGGCTCAACCAACAAGGGAGCTAAGGAACTGAAGCACATCTCCAAGAATCTGCAAAAACAGTGGCCACGGGGTGTGTTCACAGTGTGGTAATGAGCCACTCGCCGTGATACTACACCCGAATACCAGATGCATCAAACAACTCAACCTGCCGTTGCCTCGCCCATGAACTGTGGTAGTTAACCACTCGACGCATGGTGGCTAACGATCCCAGCAGGGAGATGAGAGTGCGTTATTGTCGCTCGCCCTCGCATCCTGGTAAGAATCAACAACATCAATACAAGATACGAAACAATGGCTGCAATCGAAATATGAATGCAATATGGGAAATGCGTGTATGCATAAACATAACAGCTAAAATCAACAGCAATCACATATGCACACAGCAACATCCACGTTAATGCACAAGAAGCTGTCTAGCATTCAATATCACGCCAATTCCCAGCTACTTCAAGCTCAGATCCGTACCTTATACTTCTGTGCAATAATTACCACAACAAAGGTCCCGAGAAAGCTGAACAACAACCTGTCAAAGCACACAGGGCATAAATCATCGGGACTCAAATACACGAAAGGTACTGCCGGGAGTTACAACTCAACCAGCACTCAATCCCATCTATACCACTTAACAGTGAGCTTAAATCAACTTACTAAAGCTAAGATCTTACAACAATTCGAAGCTACCTGCTCACAGCGAACACACGACCAAGACAGTAACTTCGTGACCTCGCTCTAGCAGCTCAATTCGAACTCAACAGCTAAGTTTCTAAGGTCCAGTAGCATAACTCAGCTACCAAAACAGACAGAGCGCTACTCAACTCTCATACAAAGCTCAAAACGAAAAGAAGGTTACCTGAAGCTCGAAACTAGCGGAAAAACAAATGGATCAGATTTCTCAGAAATCTTCGAACGAACAACAACTTTGCGCTTTACTTCCTCAAGTCGTTCCACAGCCTAAAAAGGGTAGCAATCGAAAGAGCTAAATAAGGGGAGTTCAGCGCCACCAAAATCGTTCCAAATGGCGGTGGAAAACGATGAGAATCGACGGAAATAGGCTACGGTGAACAGTTAGGGTTGCAAGGGTAACGGGGAAGAACAGAGAAAATATCGAGACAAAAAGAATGACTAAGTTTTGATCAACACTTGAAATTAAATCCTCGCTTCCAGTTACTGTTCTCTTAAATCAGATCTCTGTTTACGCTAACGCATAAATCCACACATCTGGACCCAGCGTTTATCCTCGTCAGCTTCCTCAGCGCTCACATCTGATTCCTCATAGCGCTAACACTTTACGCAAGCGAAAACACTCAAACGATGACGTAAATGAGACATCTGAAAACTAACACTAGCGCTCACATAATCAAATCTGAATCAAGCACTCTCACGTATCGAAAACTCAACGCTCACACTAACACGCGCACGACTAAACAAAACGACAGCGTATCGAGGGTCTTGCTAACTGAAGCAAAAACGATATCGTACTAGAGAAACAGATCTCTGCGCTCGCACCAGCTACTAACAACGCAAAGCAAAGTCGGTCAACGCAAAACGTTGACATCTGCTCAATACTCTCACCCGCTAGAGAAATCTGAAACCTAGCGCTAAACAGCGCTTATTAGCTAAACGGCGTCGCTGCATCGGGACACGTCAACAAATCTGACCGAGACACTACAACAAATCTCACACTCGTTATCACCTGTTGACCCGCGTTGACATCTTAATTTATGCTAGCAATCAGATCCCTCAGTTAACAAAACATCCTAAATTGCAAAACGATCACACAACAACGAAACAGATTCCTCATACTAGCTTCACTCCTGATTAAACGCCAGATTCCTCACAAGTCTGAAATTCGCGCTAGACAAAACATTACGGTCAAACAGATCTCTTACTACTGAAGGCTAACGCACCAACCAGATTTTATCTCCAAGCGAGACATCCAAACCTGGAAACGACAGCGTATAGAGGCTCCCGCTATTACAAACAAAACGACGTCGCAACAGAGACATCTGAAAGGAGTCCAACACAACTGAAACAGATTTCAACTAATTCGCTACATCACCAGCAGTCAACTCCGTGGGGCTGACCAACACGTGGCATTCTCTCACTCTAGCGCACTATCACTAACAGATCCCTGTGATACGGCGTCGCATCACTCTCGCGCTACACTCAACAGATCTCTCTTGCGCATGAGCAGATCTCTCGTACTAGCACTACGCCAATACAACACCGTTCCAACTTATCTAAACGACAACGTTTTACACTCGATAAAGAAACACACGGGCAGACCTCTATACATAAGAACCATCAGATCTCTCCTCTGAACGCTAGCGAGACATCTGAATTGCCACCAAACGACTCATAATACCTCTCATGCTAACAAAACACGTGGTAAACATCCAAACGCCCAGCACCAACAGATCTCTCCACGAATCTGAATGCTGAACACGAAAATATATAAACTTTCCAGAATTGTTCCAAACATGAAATCTGACCCAAAATTATTTACGAAACCTTCCAAATGAAATCTGGACACTCAGATTTTTCCAAGAACAAATCCGAACTCCTCACATCCGATTAATTTCCAACCAATTTACATTTAACAAATTTCGATTCTCACACGTATCGTTTAGCGCCTGTCGAGTTGAGGGAGCTTAAGGTTCAGCTTAGCGATTTGCTGGAGAAGGGATTCATTAGGCCTAGTATGTCCCCGTGGGGAGCACCTGTCTTGTTTGTAAATAAAAAGGACGGGTCGATGAGGATATGCATCGACTTTAGACGGTTGAATAAGGCGACAGTGAAGACTAAGTACCCTTTGCATAGGATCGATGACTTGTTTGACCAGCTTCAGGGTTCGGCTGTGTTTTATAAGATCTATCTGCGTTCAGGGTACCATCAGTTGCGCATTCGAGAGCAGGATGTTGCGAAAAATGGTTTTCGTACGAGGTAGGGGCATTATGAGTTTCTAGTTATGCCTTTTGGTTTGACGAATGCCCCCGCAGTTTTCATGGACCTGATGAATCAAATATTTCGAGAGTTCATCGATCAGTTTGTAATTGTGTTTATCGATGACATTTTGGTGTACTCAAAGACTCCGATGCAGCACAAAGAGCATTTGAGACTGGTTCTCCAAACTCTTCGAGACTCGCAGCTGTATGCTAAGCTCTCCAAGTGCGAGTTTTGATTGGATCGAGTCATGTTTCTGGGTCATGTCATTTCAGTGGAAGGTATTTCTGTGGATCCCAGTAAGGTGGAGTTTGTTGTTAACTGGGAGCGCCCCAAGAATGTTGCTGAGATTCGTAGTTTCTTGGGTTTGGCTGGCTATTATCGGTGTTTTATAGAGGGATTCTCTAGTATAGCTAGGCCGGTGACGCAGTTGACTCAGAAAGACAAGAGATTTGTTTGGACTGAGTAGTACAAGAACAGTTTCCAGTTTCTCAAAGAGAAGCTAACTACAACGTCTGTGTTGGCTCTACCGTGTGATCAGGTGGTTTTGTGGTTTGTGCGGATGCTTACTTGAATGGATTGAGTTGTGTGTTGATGCAGAATGGTCGAGTCATTGTGTATGCCTCTCGTTAGTTGAAACCGCATGAGACTCGTTACCCAGTTCATGATTTGGAGTTGGCAGCAGTGGTCTTTGCTTTGAAGATTTGGTGCCACTATCTGTATGGCGAGCAGTTCGTGGTGTATTCCAACCATAAGAGTCTTAAGTATCTCTTTTCTCAGTCAGATTTGAACATGAGACATCGTAGATGGATGGAGCTGCTAAAGGATTTTGATTTTGAGATCCAATATCAGCCTAGAAAAATGAATGTAGTTGCTGATGCATTGAGCAGAAAGGCTCAAGTGGCGATGCTGGCTTTGTTGCAGATTTCGAAGGTCCATGAGCATCTAAGCACTACTGGTTGGCGGTTTTACCCAGGTGAGGATTATGTTGTGGTGTCTTCTTTCTAAGTTGAGCCACAGGTTGTTGCGAGCATTAGAGCAGCTCAGAGGACTGATCCATCTATTCATGAGTTGAAGCTGAAGGTTAGAGCTGGACAGTTGGAGGATTACACTGTCTCGTCTGATGGTTGTTTGAGATTTCGTGGCAGATTGGTAGTGCCAAATATGATTGACTTGAAGGAGGAGATCTTAATAGAAGCGCACTGTAGTAGACACAGTGTCCATCCTGGTGTAAGGAAGATGTATCATGCCTTGAAGCAGCATTACTGGTGGGCAGGTTTGAAGAGTGATGATGCTGATTGTGTAGCCCGTTTTCTGAATTTTCAGCAAGTCAAGGCTGAAAGGATGAGACCTGGTGGTTTGTTGCAAAGCTTAGAGGTGCCCCAATGGAATTGGGAGCACATAGCTATGGATTTTGTGACGCATTTGCCTCGTTCCAGCAGAGGTTGTGATGCAGTTTGGGTGGTTATAGACAGACTTTCGAAGTCTGCGCACTTCATTCCTTACAGTATGACCTATTCCTTGAAGAAGATGTCGAAGCTGTACATAGATTTCGTGGTGCGTTTGCATGGTGTGCCGGTCTCTATCGTTTCAGATCGTGATCCGAGGTTTACTTACAGGTTTTGGAAGAGTTTGCAAACAGCTTTGGGTACTAGATTGGCTATGAGCACAGCGTATCACCCCCAGACAGATGGCCAATCTGAGAGAACTATCCAGATTTTAGAGGATATGTTGAGAGCTGTTGTAATGGATTTTAGTGGTAGCTGGCAAGATTCATTGTCATTGGTTGAGTTTTCCTACAATAACAGCTATCAGGTCACGATTGGTATGGCACCATTTGAAGATTTGTATGGCAGGAGGTGCAAATCGCCTATCTGTTGGGAAGAAGTGGGGGAGAAGCAGCTGTCTTCTCCAGAATTTGTGCAGCTGATGAGAGATCAGGTGGATCTGATTCGCCAGTGAATGAAAGATGCACAAGATCTCCAAGCCAGTTATGCTAACAAGAGGCGTAGGTCTTTGGAATTTCAGGTTGGTGATCAAGTTTTCTTGAAAGTTTCTCCTTTCCGCAGTGTTATGATGTCAGGCCTCGTGCTCACATCAGAGACAAAACATACAAACACATGCGGAAGCTACTAAAAAGCGGGTAAAATATTTTGCTTTTGTCCTGACGGTTTAAGACAATATAATTTAAAATACGATAATACTCAAAATAGATATCCCAGTTTAACAAAACCACCACAAAAAACGGTACAGCATAAATGTGTATCAAACACCTAGTAACAACCACAAGATACAACAAAAGCACAGGGCATCCCCTGGCTAACTAGACCGATACATAAATATATGCTATACGCTATTGGGATACTCTAACCAACTCCTGGGGCACCTCCAGCTGGGTTATCTCCACGACCAGCTAGATAACCTGAACAACACAACAGGAAAGGAAAACAAACCAAGCCCCAGAGGAACATGGGGTCAAACCCCAGTACGGAGAGCAACTGAAACAGCTAAAGAAAAGCATAAGATAAAATGCAGATGCTATGCATGAGACATCGAATAACAGCTGAAGGCTACAACCGAAGAGGGAGCCAAGGAACTCAAACATAGCTCCACAAGATCTGCAACGAACAGTGGCCACGGGGTGTGTTCAAAGTGTGGTAATGAGCCATTCGCCTTGACACTACACCCGAATACCAGATGCATCAAACAACTCAACCTTCCTTTTCACAACTCATGAACTGTGGTAGTTAACCACTCGGCGCATGAGGGCTAACAGATCCCAGCAGAGAGATGAGAGTGCGGTATCGCCGCTCGCCCTAGCATCCTGGTAAAAAACAACAGCACAATACAATGAGATACAAAGCAAGGGATCCGAAATGCAAGTGAATAAATGCGTGTATGCACATAACAGCAAGTAGCTAGCATAACACAAATGCACAGCAAGCAATAAACCACAATATTCACGGTAATCCCAACCAGAGATGCAAACCAGCTCTCACATTAAATCCCACGCTAATCCAAGCTGGATTTCAAGCTCAAGATCCGTAACTTAATTCTGTGCAACGATTACCACAACAAGAGTCCCGAGAATTCTTGTTTAGAACTGCTAAACACACAACGCACAAAACATAAATCTCACGGGACACAGGCACAGAACTCACAGCTGGGAGTTATACACTCAAACCAGCTATCATCCTACTCAACAACTGAACAGGAAGCTCAATAACAAAGCTCTAAGGTCAGATCTTATCTCTAAATCGAAGGGCTACCTGCACAGCGAACACACGGCCGAAGGAAGCACTTCGCGATCTTACTTCCAGCTAACAACAGCTTCCAAGAGTGGTATAGAATGAAAGAGCTTCTCAAGAGGAGTCCAAAGCTACCTCGAACGTCCAAAATGGTGACCGGAAACGACGGGAATTCACCGGAGAAACTCACGATGAACAGTGTTCTAGGGTTCTAAGTGAAGAACAACAATCGGGAAAATATCGCTAAGTATGGAATCTGATAATCCAGTCGAAGACCAAGTCTTCTAATATATACACTTCACACCAGCTGACAGCAGCAAGAGCGGGTTCCACCGACAAAACCAGCAGTTGCACTATTCCACAACCCAATGGTTGGATATGCGCTACAACAGATTCCTACGGTTGGACACTAAAACTGCCAACAGCTGAAAAACCCAACGGCTGAATTCTCAAACAATCGCTAAGCAAAACGGCGTCGCATCAACTTAACCAAACGACGTCGCATAGGACACGTCATCCTTGCTGTCAACAGCTGATCAACCAAACCACCCAACAGCTGATCACTACAAAACGCGCTAACTATCCAACATCTGAAATCCACGTAAGCGCTACTGCTGATTCTTAACCAAACACAACGTCTGATATAACATACGCGTTCAACATATCTCTACTGTTCACTAGGTCAAAGTGACGACGTTTGCACCATATACAAAACCAACAGCTGGTCTCTAACGTGAAATTACCAAACTGTCCAGAATTATTTCAAATGCGAAATCCGACCCAAAATTATATACAAACCTGCCAAATGAAATCTGAACCATCAAAAATCTTAAAAACCCGATTAATCCAACAATTAATCTTTTATTAATTTCAGGTCTCACATATGAGATTTGGTCTCAAGGTAAAGTTAGATCCTCGTTATGTTGGACCATATGAGATTGCTGAGAGAATTGGTCCTTTGGATTATCAGCTGTTTTTGCCGCCAGATCTGTCTTCCTTACATGATGTTTTTCATGTGTCTATGTTGAGGAAGTATGAGCCAGATCCGTCGCATGTGTTGAGAACCGACGAGATGGAGCTAGATAGAACTTTGAGTATGTGGAATATCCCTTGCAAATCTTGGATAGAAAGGAGAAGCAGCTAAGGAATAAGACCATTCCTTTGGTGATGGTTCAGTGGAGCAAACATGGTAGAGAAGAAGCTACGTGGGAACTGGAAGAGAAGATGCAACGCGAGTGGCCACATCTGTTTGAATAGATGTTGCGTTGATTCCAGTAGCTAGTTTGTTTCTTGTTGTTTCCCGGCAGATGTTTGCTTATGTTTGTTTTCCCAGTTATTGAACTCTTGATTCGGAATTTTTGTTTGATTTCGAGTTCGAAATCCTGTTTTAGTGGGGGAGGATTGTGAGACCCGAAAGTTTAGAAAGATTAATTGAGTTAATTAATCGGTGCTTAGGAGTTTCAGATTTGAGTGTGAACAAATCTGGGTGACCAACTTTGAGTTGGTAGGCTTCGTGAGCATATTTGGGTCAGATTTGATACTAAGAACAATTCTGGGAAGTTTGGTTGCAGCGATCAGATTTGAGAGCTGATCAGATTCGAGGTTAGAATCTGGTATCGCTAAGCAGATGTGAGTACGCTAGTGTGGTTCCATAGCGGGTAGCGAAACTACTCCGTTTTGATTAGTGGGAACGACATCGTTTTGGTTTAGTGGGGTAGACTCAGATGTGAGTAGCGTTGGTTTTTAGATTTGAGTAGGATCTGAGTGTTGCGATGCGACGCGTTTAGAATTCCATATTTGAGTAGCGGGTGATATGTCCAGATCCGAGAGTGGACTCTGTGCGACGTCGTTTGGTTAAGTCGGGATCTGTTTTGACGTATAGTTATATCTGATATGAGATTCAGATCCGAGCGGGAGTTTTAGCTGTGAACCTTAAGTTGTTGGTTGATACTGTTCATCAGACTTGAGCAGATTTGGCTTTAAATAAGAGGACTTTGACCCGACACTTAGAAATATTCCCGTGAGCAAACTCTGTGAGACCTGGATTTGTAATTTAGAATTTCCGTTGGAATGAATCGATAAATAGAGGTTCTGTTAGTTTAAGATCTCTATTTGAATATTTGAGTTGCATTTTCGGGTTCCTTTTTCGTGTGTTGAACAATTCTGGAGATTCTGTTTTTTTT
>KV000012.1:25763-38223 GCA_001598015.1 Dorcoceras hygrometricum | reverse complement strand
TGAACCTGTTGCTATTCAGTATAGCAGCGAGCGGGTTTTTCATCGAAACCATTTTATAAGCAGTAATACTGAAAAGAAAACACAATCATCACTAACTATATATAAAATAATCGCTAAGACATAAAACAAGGTCGTTTAGTTCTATGGATTACCCTCCCACTATTTTAACGATTTCACCACCCTCTAATGAAATCGAGAAAGCAAGTTTCTTTAGTGGGTACACGGAGCCCAATCAAGCGATCATGGTCCCGAATAATATCAGCCAACCACGACCCCCCAAAAGGTAGTTTCCGATTGCAACCGGTGCAACCTCCATGTATTCACATCACGTTCAGTAAGGGCCCAATAATATGACGCCGTTTACTATCACGTGTCAAGATGACCCATCAATGTTGAGTCGTGAAGGACGGTCCCCTTAACGTCCCCAATAATATGAGCCAACGTTAAAGGGAGTTCCAATCGACTCACAACAATTGTCAATGGCGTGGACAGCTTTCCGGCATACATGACCCCCTCAATAATATGAGCCGGGCCATGTATACGGGTAGCATCGGCGTACACCCATTGTTGATGGAAGGTAGGGATAATTTAAACAAATTTAAATTCCCTTTAGTTTATCAAATAAACTTTTATCTTGATATTAGTTTTAAATCGTATTTAAAACGAGGGATTTTATTTTCGAAAAGTTTGGTCTCAAGAAATGTATTTTAAATCATATTTAAAACATGAGGATTCAACTAACTATATATCACATATATAAACATTGGGATGATCGATCGCGAGAGCTATGCGGTCCGTGGTTGCCAATCACGGACCTGTGTCCAATCCTAGGTGCAATGCAATATGCAATGCAATCCTATTACATTTGCTTCCGATTTTACAGATCTTCGGTCTTCAATATCTTTGATCGCCATCGTGCCCACCATCTTCAAAAGTCCTCCCACTAAGTCTAGTAGTTTACAATAAATTTCCATGACACATAAGGGATACATTTTAAGGGGTGGGAACGGGCCACAAACAGGCCTACTGTAATAAATGATAATCAACAGTATTAAATACAACCGAAATCGCAAAACCTAAAGCATACACCTAACACATTGGGGCATGGCTCTCGATCATCCAATCATGCAATCAATCTAATTAATATGCATAAATTAAATAATCAAATTATTTATCACAAAATCATATTTTAATCATAAAATCGTATTTTATAATAAAATCGCATTTTGTCGATAAAATCAAATTTTAATCAACAAAATCATACTTAATTATAAAATCATATTTTACAATCAAAATCGTATTTTGCAATTTTAATTGCATCATATTGGGCGAAAAAATTTTGGGCCCAAAATCTCAAAAATTTCAAAATCGACCAAATTGGGCCCGATATCGAATATCGGCCCAAAAACTTCATGGGCTGCCCGGGACAGGCCCGAACTAAACCTAGAAGCAAAATTCAGCCGTCGCAACAATCTGCCGGAGATCGTCGCCGGACGGCGGCCACCGCCGCCACTATTTCGCGTGCGGCACTCGGCCGCACGCTGGCTGTGTGTTGCGTGGCCTGGCCGCGCAAAGCCTCCCTCATCCAGCGCACAGCAGCGCGCGTCCAGTGTCCGATCATCGTGCGCCATCGTGCGGCAACCAACCAGCAAGTGGTCGGCCTCCATCCGAGAAGCAGGCGGCCAGCTCTCTGCCGCCATTAGCACAACCAGTGCGCAAATCAACACGGCTAGACGGCCGCTACTCTCGTCCAGCACACGCTCAATCTGAAATTCGAGATCTTAGATACAATTATGGCAACAATTGTATTGAAGGATCCGAGCCTATGCTCTGATACCACTGTTGGAAAAGCGGTGGCGGATCCGGATCCCGTCTCCCGGCGGCGCAGTGGAAGTTTAAAAAAAAAAAGCGCCGGGAAACGTTCAATACAATAAAATCAATCAACAAACCATTCATAGGGGGTTCTTTGATTGTTACCTTGCTTGCGACATGCGCCTGGCTCCAACCGGAATTACAAGAAGACCGGCTCTTCACGGTAAACGGCTGTAGATTCGTCAATCAGGTCCACGACCGGAAGGGAGACTCCTTCGTCAGCCTGCACTAGAAGGCCTGATGAGATCAGCGCAGATGGAAACTCCTCGAAAAGTTGGCCGGAGCAAGTCCGGCGATGGGCGGCGGCGGCGGCATGTGGCAAGCACGGCGGCGGCGGCGAGGCTTGTATGGAGAGGGGCGGCCGAGAGCTTAGTCTAGGTTTAGGGTTAATGTGTGTCAAGTGTTATGATTAAAGCCTTAAGTCTAATTAAATAGACTAGTGATAAACTTGGACCGGCCCAACGGATCCGGGTCCAAATGACGATATCCATCACCACGACTTCATCATAACTCCGATCGCCGATCAGATCGGACCAATCGACTCAGTTTCCAAAACTGAATGATATGATATGAAAAACAATTTTTCAGATCATCCAACCCTAAATTGCAATTTAGTCCTCCAACTTTTGGAAATTGCAATTTGACCCCTATTGACTTTTGGGAAGTCGCACTCCCTAAAGTCCTCCTCCTATGCTCAACACATTGAGCTCAGTATCCGTGTAGGAATCTCGAATCCAGTACTTGTGTGACCCTCAATGGTTCAGGGATACAGCTAGCCGTGGGCCCACAACCATTGTGGCTCCGGAATCATAATTCGGGACTTGCCCATCGGATCATGGTAAGAGCGTCTAGCAACATCGCCCCATGATCCCCTAGGTATCACTGATAGTGCCTGCAAGAACCAGTTGGTCATGGTTAGCGTACAGTACGGTCCTTTTCCATATATCCCGATCAGATCAACGATCATTGGTAAATCGAGAGTCGTTATAGATCCGATAGCTATGCACATATCTTGGAGATCGAATAGTGACATCACGAGTGTAACTAGGTAAACCCATTTACCAAAAACACTTCTAGTACTCTGGCCAGAGATTTATACACTATCGTCTCCTCAGATAACATAGGATATCCACGCATGTCTGCGAGCGGTGAATCCTCGACAACGATACATCGACTCCTACATGCATCGGGGCCTCACCCAATCCCGCCGCCTAACGACCCCAAGTGAGTCGGCAAATGGGTCAAAGTGAGGCGCCTATCATGCAGAGCCTCAATGTCGTTTCGAGTCGTAAGGACTAATCAGTACAACCAAGACCTCGGACTTATCCACTCGACAAATGGTAACCGAGGGTAGTTCGATAGATCACCAGGTCACTATCCATCTGCATGCTCAGAACATCACAATGCTCCCTACCAATGAAACATGGTACTTCGCATCGCAGATGCTAGTCTCGAGCTCGGGCGGCCTTATCCTCATTTTGACGGCCCAATCGACTAGGAACGTGTTCATAATACACAGTGACTATTAGATGTGTTTCATGATAGCCGTCATACCCACTATCAAATCTAACATACACTATAGCGCATTCTAGGTCTTTACTCAACGCAATTGTTAATCATCATACAACACAATGAAAGTAAAGAACGCCATAAATAAATGCAAATATCATATATAAAGACTGTCATACACAAGATTCTATAAACCCACACGCCACAGGTTGGCTAGTTGGGCATCTACTCTAACACTTATGTGATCTTTTATCTGTCTATGTGATATTTCTGCGGTGAGATCTTACCTCTAGACTTGTTTAGATGCCGCCGAGGAGAGGAATAGGTAGGACGACTAGACGTACCGAGGAGGAGTCTAGGGCAGGTAGTGATGATGATATTCATCAGGTTGAGAATGTTACTAGACAGATAGGCGAGATGGAGTTGGTCTTGGCTAGGTTTCAGCGGACGAACCCTCCGACGTTTCCGATGCTGAGGGCAGTCTGATGGCTGAAAGTTGGCTAGTTCAGATGGAAGAATTGTTCGATACCTTGGATTACGCTCCGGAGAAGAGACTGAAACTGGCGGTGTTGTAGCTGACAGATAATGCACAGCGCTGGTGGAGAGGTACTTCTCGTATCCTTAGAGATAGTGGGGCTGTGATTACTTGGGAGAGCTTCTGTGAGGTGTTTCGACAGGAGTATACCCCAGAGTCTTTCTACAATATTCGCGAGCGAGAGTTTGATAATCTGAAGCAAGGGAACATGAGAGTAGCTGAGTATGCCCGACAGTTCTCTTCGCTTTTGATGTATGTCCCCCATGTAGCTAACCAGGAGAGGACAAAGAGGAACAAATTTCTGAAAGGTTTGAGGCCTGATTTGTACCGGATGGTGTTGTCTGGTTCGCCTGCGACCTATATCGATGCAGTGAACTGAGCGGTGGATATTGAGGAGAGTTTGTTGGAGGTAGAGGCTCCGATTCAGCCGACTATTGGACGCACCTATCGGCCTATTCAGGATGCGTCACAATCGTTTCATTCTCCTCAAGGGTCGCAGCAGTCGAGTCTCCAACAGTTTAGACCTCGAGGAAAACAGTTTAAGAAGAAGGCGAACTCGAGTTTCTATGCTTCCGTGAGTTCTGGTAGCAGTGGTTCTGGTGGTTCTTGTGCACAGTGCGGAGGGAAGCATCCTACTTCGCAGTGTCATGGAGTTCAAGGGACTTGCAATAACTGTGGACATCCTGGACATTATCGGAGAGTGTGTCCTTTGTTGAGGTGTCAGTCGTCAGTTCCTTCGCAGCAGGGATCAGCTGGTGGTTATTCTCAGAGACCGTAGTTTCTTGCCCCTACCCAGCGATCTGGATTCCAACCCCGTGAGCCTTCTAGGTTGGAGCACCTTTGAGACCTCAATTCCAGATTCCACAGCAGGCCCAGGCGAACGCTTTGACGAGAGAACAGGCTGAGGAGACGCCTGGCATTGTGATCGCAGGTACATGCTCTATTTTCGATTATCCTGCGAGAGTTCTATTTGACACTGGTGCATCACACTCTTTTATCTCTGAGTTGTTTGTTTGTGAGTATGGGTTGAGTTCTTCCCCATTGTGTGATGTTGTTTCCGTGTCTACCCCTGCTGGTGTGAGTCTGTGGTCCCGAGAAGTGGTGTTGGATTGTGTGCTTCGATTTGACGAGCATGTTTTGGTGTCCAATCTGATTGTTTTGGGAATCAGAGATTTTGATTGCATCTTGGGAAAGGATGTATTGTCTATCAATAAGGCTACTGTTGACTGTTTTCATGGTGTGGTGAGATTTCGTCCTGACTCGGGTGAGAGGTGGGAGTTCTACGGCGCTGATTGATGCCTGAAGATTCCACTGGTGACCGCCATGGAGATGTTTAACCTGATATCGCTGGATAATTCTGGATTCATGATTTACGCGCTTGACGTTTCCCAAGAGCCCCGAGTGGAGTTGAGTGACATTCCGATCGTCCGAGAGTTTCCCAATGTGTTCCCGGATGAGATTCCTGGATTCCCTCCACGACGTGAGATCGATTTCAGCAATGAGTTTGTTCCCAATACCGCCCCGATCTCTAGAGCTCCGTATCGGTTGGCGCCCGCAGAGTTTAAAGAGCTGAAGGATCAGTTGAGAGATCTCTTGGAGAAAGACTTCATCAGACCGAGCATGTCGCCTTGTGGAGCTCCGATTCTTTTTGTGAAGAAGAAGAATGGATCTATGAGGATGTGCGTGGATTTCCGACAGTTGAATAAAGCGACGGTGAAGAACAAGTATCCTTTGCCGAGGATTGATGACTTGTTCGATCAGTTGCAAGGATCGGTCGTATACTCAAAGATTGATTTGCGCTCTGGTTATCACCAGTTGCGGATTAGAGATGCTGACGTGGCAAAGACAGCTTTCCGGACTCGATATGGGCATTATGAGTTTCTTGTCATGCCGTTTGGGTTGACAAATGCCCCAGCTGTTTTCATGGATTTGATGAATCGTGTCTTTAGCGAGTACATCGATCAGTTCGTGATCGTCTTCATAGATGACATCCTAGTGTACTCGAGGAGCATGAGAGAGCATAATGAGCATCTCAGATTGGTGTTTCAGAGATTGAGAGACTCGCAATTGTACGCCATGTTCAGCAAGTGTGAATTTTGGCTTGATCGGATTATCTTTTTGGGTCATGTGATTTCGGCGCAAGGGATTTCGGTGTATCCGAGTAAGGTCAAAGCAGTTCTTAACTGGGAGAGACCTAGGAACGTATCCAAGATCCGCAGCTTCTTGGGATTGGCTGGCTATTACAGCAGTTTTATCGAGAAGTTCTCATCTATAGCCAGGCCACTGACTCAATTGACTCAGAAGGATCGGAAGTTCGTTTGGACTGATGAGTGCGAGTACAGTTTTCAGACGTTGAAGGAGAAGTTGACTACTGCTCCTGTATTGGCTCTACCGTCTGGATCCGAAGGATTCGTGGTGTGCTCCGATGCTTCTCTCAATGGTTTGGGATGTGTTCTGATGCAGAACGGGTGCGTGATTGCCTATGCGTCTCGACATTTGAAGCCTCACGAGACGATGTACCCTGTTCATGATTTGGAGTTGGCTGCGATAGTGTTTGCCTTGAAGATTTGGAAGCATTATCTGTATGGTGAAGAATTTGTGGTGTACACCGACCACAAGAGCCTGAAATATATCTTCACGTAGTCTGATCTGAATATGAGGCAACGACGATGGATGGAATTGCTCAAGGACTTTAACTGTGAGATTCAGTATCAGCCTGGGCGGATGAACTCAGTAGCAGATGCTTTGAGTAGGAAGACTCAGCCTGCGATGCTTTTGTTTTTGAGTGTCTCTAAAGTCTATGAGCAGTTGAGTACTTTTGGTTGGCGTTTCCAGTCGGGTGATCAGTACTTTATGGTTTCTTCGATTCAAGTAGAACCGCAGATTGTGAGTGAAATCAGGGAGGCACAGAGGACTGATCCATATGTTCATGAGTTGAAGATTAAAGCCCAAGGTGGTCAGTCTGATGATTTTTCTGTTTCTTCGGATGGATGTCTGAGATTTCGAGGGAGATTGGTGGTTCCGAACTTGATCGGTTTGAAAGAGACCATCATGAATGAAGCGCATTGTAGTCAGTACAGTGTGCATCCGGGCGAGAGAAAGATGTACCATGCCTTGAAAACTCACTATTGGTGGGAAGGCATGAAGAGCGACATCTCTGGTTTTGTTGCTAGATGTCTGAATTTCCAGCAGGTCAAGGATGAGAGGATGAGACCTGGTGGATTGCTACGGATTTTGGAGGTGACCCAATGGAATTGGGAGCACATCGCCATGGATTTTGTGACACATCTACCTTGGTCGAGTAGGGGATGCGATGCGATTTGGGTGGTGATTGATAGACTTTCGAAGTCAGCCCATTTCATTCCCTATGACGTGAGGTGTTCGATGAAGAAAATGGTGAAGCTGTATATTGACCATGTGGTTAGATTGCATGGAGTTCCTGTTTCGATAGTGTCTGACAGAGATCCAAGATTCACCTCTCGTTTTTGGAAGAGTCTGCAAGTAGCGATGGGTTCGAGATTGGCTATGAGTACAGCCTATCACCCACAGACAGATGGTCAGTCTGAGCGGACCATCCAGACTTTAGAGGATATGCTGCGAGCAGTTGTGATGGATTTCAGTGGTGGCTGGTAGGATTCTTTGTCCTTGGTTGAGTTTTCGTATAATAACAGCTACCAGGTGACTATCGGGATGGCTCCATTTGAGGCGTTGTATGGTCGAAAATGCAGATCTCCGATTTTTTGGGAAGAAGTTGGTGAGAAACAACTTTCTACCCCTGAGTTTGTGCAGCATATGAAAGATCATATTGATTTGATTCAAAGTAGAATGAAGGATGCACAAGATAGATTTACCAGCTATGCTAACCGAAGACGTCGACCGTTAGATTTTGAGGTTGGCGATCGAGTATTTCTCAAAGTTTCTCCTTTCAAGAGCATGATGCGATTCAGATTTAAAGGCAAATTAGCTCCTAGATTCGTTGGTCCCTTTGCGATTGTCGAGCGGATTGGACAGTTGGCTTATCGATTGAGGCTGCCTGATGAATTAGCAGCGATGCATGACGTTTTCATGTGTCAATGTTGAGAAAATATGAGCAGATCCGTCCCATGTGTTGAGAACCGACGAAGTTGAGCTGGATTCTTCCTTGAGTTATGTAGAATATCCAGTGCAGATTCTGGATAGGAAGGAGAAGCAGCTGAGGAACAAAGTGATTCCGTTGGTGATGGTCCAATGGAGTAAGCATGGTCGAGAGGAAGCCACCTGGGAAGTTGAGGAGAAGATTAGGCAGGATTGGCCTCATCTGTTTGAGCACTGATAGTGTGAATTCCAGGTAAATTCTGATTCTTTGCTTCGAGTTTGGTTAGATGATTGTGTTTGATTTGAATGTTTTGATTGAATTTTCCCTGAGTTTGCCTTTGATTTCGAGGATGAAATCTCCTAAGGTGGGGATAATGTGAGGAATCAGAGTTTAGATTAGTGATTATTGAACTGATTTGGGATCAATCGAGTGAATTTTGAGGGTTTTGCAAAATGAATCTGATTCCAGTAGAATTCAGCAGTTGCACGAGTTGATGAAGTCTGTTATCAGTTGTTGGTGGCGTAGGAGTAATACGATGTTGCTTCGTGAAATCAGACGTAGCGCTAATGCAAGGAAATCAGTTGTAGCGCATTTCAGATTTCTACTGTAGCGAGTGAGTGATGCGTCGTCGTTTCGCTTTTCAGTAGTTGCGTTTGAAGAGGTATCTGCTGGCAGCAAGTGCACGGGCGCGAGATTTAATGAGAAGGCGACACGTGTTGTTCAACCTTTTTGTGTTGACTGCTGATATCATAGAGCAAATCAGCAGTTGCATTTCGAAGGATGTGTTTTTGTTAAGTGACCAGCCGTTGGTTTGAGTAACCAGTCGTAGGATCAACGCGACGTCGTTTTGATAAGTTGAAACGCAGCGTTTTGGTTTAACGCTTTGTGTCTGCTGTTGACAGCGAGTTCCTGTAGCGAGTGCAAAACGCCGTCGTTTATATTAGTGGAGGCGACGTCGTATTGGTTTCACGCTAGCGATCTCTGTTGCGGGCGTTTAGTTCATCAGATATGATGACGTGTCCTTTACTTCGTCGTTTGAGTTAATTAGCGCGACCAGTTGCTGGTTGTTTTGGAAGAGGAATCTGTTGTCAGCTGTTGGAGCGATGCGGCGTCGTTTTGATTAGTCGATGCAGCGTCGTTTTGACGTTCCTTTGTGAATTCATTGTCTGATGATTGCTGCTGGTTGCTGTTGAGAGCAGACGCTGGTTTCTGGCGTGAGATACCTACTGTTTCGTTGTCTGATTATTTGAGAACAGCAGCTGTTGGATCGAAGATATATATATATATAGATAAGTGTTGATTGACACTTAGAATTATTCTGAACCCGATAATTCTTATCTCCATTTGCAAACCCTCGTTAGCTACTGTTCACCGTAACCCAATTCCGCCGATTGCCGCCCCTTTCCGCCGTTGTTCTGAGTGATATTGGCGATAAATTCCTTGTGACTTCCTCTTTCGATTGCTACCTTTTGGAGGCGGTAGATTGGCCTGTTGGCGAAAGTGGCGGATCCGGATCCCGTTTCCCGGGGCGCAGCAAAAGTTTTAAAATTTTGCACCAGGAATCGTTCAATACTTCAAAACAATACAATAAACCATACATAGGATGTTTATCGATTGTTACCTTGCTGACGTCTAGGCGCCTGGCTCCGACCAGTTTCACAGGGAAACCGGCACTTCAAAAGGTAGGCGCGCGGTAGATCATCTAATCAGGTCCACGGCCGGAAGCACGAATCCTTCGTCAGCCTGCACTAGAAGGACTGACGAATTCGAAATGAACGGAATCTCCTCAGCACGACGATCGGAGCAAGTCCGATAGCAAGGGGGCGGCGACGCGTGGCTGGCGACGGGCGGCGCGTGAGGCGGCGGCCGAGTGAGAAGGGAAGAGGAGATTGGGCGGCGGCTATGGAGAGCTAGGGTTTGTTTGTTGTGATGTGTAGCCCTAGGTCTAGCATAAATAGACCAATGATGGGCTTTCACTAGCCAATGGGCCTGGGCGGGCCCAGGTCCATATGAACATTCGTTTCAACCGTACCACCGTGGCTTCATCACAATTCCGATCGACGATCAGATCAGATCGATCGACTCAGTTTCCAAAACTAAATATTATGATGTGAAAACAATTTTTCAGACCACCTAGACCAAAATTATAGTTTAGCCCCTCAACTTTGGGAAATCGCAATTTGACCCCTGTTGACTTTTAGGAAGTCGCACTCCTTAAATTCCTCCTCCTATGCTCAACACATTGAGCTCAGCTTCCGTGCGGGATGCCTGCAAGAACCAGTTGGTCATGGTTAGCGTACAGTACGGTCCTTTCAACACATATATCCCGATCAGATCAACGACCATTGGTAAATCGAGAGTCGCTAGAGATCCGATAACTATGCATACATCTTGGAGATCGAATAGTGACATCGCGAGTGTTACTAGGCAAACCCATTTACCTAAAACACATCCAGTACTCTGGCCAGAGATTTATTGTTGAGTTAAGCGTGCAAGGGTGAGAACAGTACTGGGATGGGTGACCTCTTGGGAAGTTCTCGTACGTCAAGCTGCTGACGTTGCGCCGCTTGATCTGGTTGGCCATGCGGGCTGTAAAAGTTTAATGCCAGATCTTAACGGGTAATACTATCTCTGCTAGGGATAGGGCCGGCGGTAGGGGAAGGGTAACACTGATCTCTAAGGGAATTGAGACAACACCAGCAGTTAGACATGCACTTCCCCTGACTCATGGGCCTAACAGCTTGTTGGAATACGGTGGCGGATCCAGATCCCACTTCCCGGGGCGCAGCGGAAAAACAAAATTTGCCCGGAAAGTGTTCAATACATTCAATAAAATCTACAAACATTCATAGGGTGTTCGTAGATAGTTACCTTGCTGGCGTCTAGGCGCCTAGCTCCGACCAGTTTCACGAGGAAACCGGCACTTCAAACTGTAGGCGGCGGTAGATCGTCAATCAAGTCCATGACCAGAAACAATCTTCCTCCAATCAGCCTGCACTAGAAAGCTAATGGATTTTGGCACGATCGGAAACACCTCTTCACGATGGCCGAAACGAGTTCGGCGAGGGAGCGGCGGCGCGTGAGAAGTGTCGCGGCCGAGAGGGAGGAGAGGTGGAGTGGGGCGGTCGATTATTTTCTTTCGAGGCTAGGGTTTGTATTATGAGTCTTGTGATTAAGCCCTAATCATCTTAACTTAATAAAGGTGTTAGATGGGCTTGAACCG
The DNA here is from genome assembly GCA_001598015.1 of Dorcoceras hygrometricum. NCBI lineage: Eukaryota > Viridiplantae > Streptophyta > Magnoliopsida > Lamiales > Gesneriaceae > Dorcoceras > Dorcoceras hygrometricum. The sequence goes on along the minus strand of KV000012.1, from coordinate 27,009 downwards.
GCCCAATGGACTTGGGTCATACCCAGGTCCATATGAACATTCGGTTCATTTAAATCACTGCGGTTTCATCATAATTCCGATCGATGATCAGATTGGACCGATCGACTCAGTTTCCAAAACTGAATATTATGATGTGAAAAACAATTTTTCAGATACCTAGTCCAAAAAGACAGTTTTGCCCCTCAACAGTGGGAAATCGCAATTTCACCCCTGTTGAGTTTTAGGAAGTCGCACTCCCTAAAGTCCTCTTCCTATGCTCAACACATTGAGCTCAGTTTCCGTGCGGGAATCAAGAGTCCAGTACTTGTGTGACCCTCAATGGTTCAGGGATACATCTAGCCGTGGGCTCGCAACCATTGCGGCTCCGAAATCACGATTTCGGACTTGCCCAACGGATCATGGTAAAGCGCCTAGCAACATCGCGCCATGATCCCCTAGGTATCACTGATAGTGCCTGCAAGAACCAGTTGGTCGTGGTTAGCGTACAGTATGGTCCTTTCAACACATATATCCCGATCAGATCAACGACCATTGGTAAATCGAGAGTCGCTAGAGATCCGATAGCTATGCATATATCTTGGAGATCGAATAGTGACATCGCGAGTGTTACTAGGTAAACCCATTTACCAAAAACACTTCTAGTACTCTGACCAGAGATTTATACACTATTATCCCCTCAGATAGCATAGGATATCCACGCATGAGAGCGAGCGGTGAATCCTCGACAACAAAGCATCGACTCCTACATGCATCGGGATCTCACCCAATCCCGCCGCCTAATGACCCCAAGTGAGTCGGCAAACGGGTCAAAGTAAGACGCCTATCATGTAGAGTCTCAATGATGTTTCGAGTCGTGAGGAATAATCAATACAACCAAGACCTCGGACTTATCCACTCGACAAATGGTAACCACTTGGAAAGTCCGAACGAGGGTAGTTCGATAGATCATCAGGTCACTATCCATCTGCATGCTCAGAACATCACAATGTTCCCTACCAATGAAACATGGTACTTCACATCGGAGACGCTAGTCTCAAGCTCGGGAGGCCTTATCCTCATTTTGACGGCCCAATCGAGTAGGAACGAATTCAGAATACACAGTGACTATTAGATGTGTTTCATGATAGCCATCATATCCACTATCACATCTAACATACACTATGGAGCATTCTAGGTCTTTATCCAATACAATTGTTAACATTATAACATAATGAAAATAAAGAACGCCATAAAAGAAATGCGAATT
>KV000012.1:13095-25461 GCA_001598015.1 Dorcoceras hygrometricum | reverse complement strand
TTGTCTGCAGAGGCGACTCTCTCGACTGCTATGTCACCTCTTGCCACAATATCCCGGATTATGTGGTATTTCCTCAGTATATGTTTGGATCTTTGGTGAGACCTAGGCTCCTTTGCTTGCGCAACGGCACCCGTGTTGTCGCAGTACACCGGGACTGGACTAACTCCATCAGGAATGACGCCCAACTCTTGGACGAAATTCCTTATCCAAACCGCCTCCTTAGCAGCAGCTGATACTGCAATGTACTCAGCCTCAGTGGTTGAATCCACGAATGTGTCTTGCTTGGAACTCTTCCAAGAGACAGCACCACTATTGAGCATGAATACAAATCCAGAGGTAGACTTCGAATCATCCACGTCACATTGGAAGCTAGAATCAGTGTAGCCTTCCAATTTCAGTTCACCACCCCCATAGACCATGAACATATTCTTAGTTCTTCGCAAGTACTTAAGAATATCCTTCACAGCCTTCCAATGCAATTGGCCGGGGTTGGCCTGGTAGCGGCTAATGACACTCAGAGCGTATGCGACATCCGGTCTAGTTGAGATCATGTCATACATAATACTACCTATTGCCGAGGCATATGGCACACGTGTCATACTCTCTATCTCCTCATCAGTCTTCGGACACATCGACTTAGATAGAGTGACCCCGTGGCACATAGGTAGGTGTCCTCTCTTGGAATCTTCCATAGAGAACCGCTTAAGTATGGTATCGATATAGGTAGCTTGGGTGAGTCCGAGCATCCGTTTCGATCTATCCCGATAGATCTGTATTCCAAGAATATAGGATGCTTCACCCATGTCCTTCATCGAGAATCTACTAGACAACCATACTTTAGTTGACTGCAGCATTCCTACATCATTCCCAATGAGTAGAATGTCATCAACATAAAGTACGAGGAATGTCACAGCGCTTTTAACTACCTTCTTGTATACACTTGGCTCCTCGGGATTCTTGATGAAACCAAATTCCTTAATTGTTTCATCGAATCTCAGGTTCCAACTCCTCGATGCTTGTTTGAGACCGTAGATCGATCTCTGAAGTTTGCATACCTTATGCTCACTTCCCACAGATGTGAAACCCTCAGGCTGCGTCATATAGATCTCTTCCTTAATGTTTCCATTAAGGAACGCAGATTTCACATCCATTTGCCATATCTCATAGTCGTACCATGCAGATATGGCTAGTAAGATTCTAATCGACTTGAACATTGCCACTGGTGAGAAGGTTTCATCATAGTCAACACCTTGCCTTTGAGTGTAACCTTTAGCGACCAGACGTGCCTTCTAGGTCATTACCTTACCATCAGGCCCAAGTTTCCTCTTGTATACCCATTTGCACCCAATACGAACAATTCCTTCGGGAGGGTTAACAAGAGTCCAAACTTGGTTCACATGCATTGAGTCAAACTCAGACTGCATTGCTTCAAGCCACAAATTAGAATCAGCATCGGAAATTTCCTCCTTGAAAGTTCTTGGATCAGATCCAACAACTTGATCACCTTGATCATCTTCAAGGAGAAAAAGTTGGAACAATATTTATAAGTTTTGGTGATAACAAAAATAAGACAAGATGCTATTGGACAATCGGTTGTCGTAGGAGTATATCTTTCTACAGTAGCAAAGTCAGCAGTTGGAGTTTTCGTGAGATTTCAGCAGATGGTATGCGATCAGCAGTTGAACGGTTTGAGTAGTTCAGCAGATAGATTCTTCAAGAGCAATCAGCAGATGTTGTTGTCTCGATCAGCGAGTAAAGTTTTGAGTTTCAGCGTGTTTTGCTAAGGACTGCTAAACGACAGCGTTTTGATAAGTTAGAACGACGTCGTTGGAATGCACAGTTTCGTATCAGCAGATGAAGATTTCAGCAGATACTTTGTTGAAGAAGTTCAGCAGTTGGTTTAGTCTATTTGTTGGAGATTGCGATACGACAGCGTTTGATTAAGTTGGAACGACAGCGTATTGATTTCAACATTTCAGCAGAAGCGTTCCTTAGAGATTTCAGCAGAAGTTTTGTTTCAGCAGATGCACTACTTATTGTTATCCAGCAGATGTATTTCAAGATAGCTAAACGGTGTCGCTTAAATAAGTTGACACGACATCGTTTCATTGCTAAAGGAATCAGCAGATGGAAAAACGCATACGCATTTCAGCAGATGAATTCTTCCAAGCGTTTTTCCAGTCGAAGTTATTGACAACGACGATGGATGTTAGTGCTGGTTACCAAACTTATTTCAGGCGCAAGCTCAAAGTATTTCAAATACGATCGTTTGCTCATAAGGAAAAGATTTGTTGGATCGTACAGTTGCCTGGAATGAAGGAGACAAGTTAGGTACTATTTTGGGTGAATAGTACAGTGTACAGTGGCCGTTTCTCTATGCTTGCACAAAAATGGAAAGAAGACAAATTGGCTCTGTGGATGAGCGTTTGACCTTGCAGTGGAGCAGAGATTACGGTGTACTATTTTGGCAGTAATTCAAACGGGATTTATTTCCTTTGGAGAGTTAATGTTACCGTTGCAATCGAAGACTATAAATATCAGCAGCGGTGTTGAAGAAGAACATACTTCGCTTATTATCTTTACTGTAACGCTGCCAAAATTCAAACAGAGCTTTCACTTCGTTGATATCTCAAAAAGCTCAGACTCGAAGAACTTATTCATTTGATCCTCATTAGAAAAACTTTCGAGTCAATCTTCTGGTTATTCATTGTTGATACCAGAAGATATTTACAGTCTCTTGATTCGTGTTCTCATTGATATATTTGATAGAGTCTGTAAACGAACTATCTTTTAAGAAGTTCGTAAAACGTTCAAAACATTGTAAACCTACAGCGAAGTCTGCGTCAAGTGTTTGTAAAGCGCTAGGAGTTCTCGTAGCTGTAGGGTTACGGGAGCGGGTGTTTGTAGAAAGGCTACACGCATCAAAGTCTTTTAGTGCTACCTTCCGAGGAGGAATAAGGGGAGACGTAGGATATTGATATCCGAACTTCCAGAAACAAACTCTCGACTCAATCTCTTATTTACGCATTTATTTTGTGTTTGCGCATTGTTCATTGTTCACAAACTAATCGGCCTATTTCCGCACATATTTTGTTGGCTGAGAAGTTTGCATAAAACTGAGATCCAAACCTTTTAAAAGAACTTTGAAATGAAAAATCGAAGGAGTTCATTTAATCAATCTCTTATTTACGCATTTATTTTGTGTTTGCGCATTGTTCATTGTTCACAAACTAATCGGCCTATTTCCGCACATATTTTGTTGGCTGAGAAGTTTGCATAAAACTGAGATCCAAACCTTTTAAAAGAACTTTGAAATAGAAAAATCGAAGGAGTTCATTCAAACCCCCCCCCCCCCCTTCTGAACTCCTATTTGCTTAGTGATCCTATTTCCGGGGACCATCAAGTGGTATCAGAGCAGGATATCTCAGTTATTGAACAATTGTCTTTGCGTTTTTCATCAAATAAATATGTCTACCTCACAACATAAGATTCCTTTGTTCTCCAGAGACGAATATGACGACTGGAAGATTCGCATGCAGGTGCATCTTGCTGCGATGGATGATGAGATGTGGAATGTTATCACTGACGGGCCTTTAAAGATTATGAAGCCAAATCTGGCGTTCTCTGTATCAAATGGCGAGGCTCAGTTCCTTGAAAAGGCCAGAAATGAATACACAAATGATGACAAGAAGAAAGCTAATCTGGACAACGTGGCCAGGGATATTCTTTACAAAACGCTGGACAAAGACAAAAATATGTTCAGCAAAATCAAGACCTGTGCTACTGCGAAAGAAATATGGGAAAAGCTTGTCCAAATTTGTGAAGGCGCGATGAAACGAAGGAGAACAAGCTGACAGTGGCTCAGCAAAAATATGAAGCAATAAAGATGAAAGACGGCGAAACAATGGCTGATTTTGACGAGCGCTTCAGTGCTATCATCATCGAGTTGAACAGCTTGGGCAAAGAATATAGCAACCGGGAGTTGGTGCTAAAAGTGATGAGAGCTCTACCCAGAGAGTGGGACATGAAGACGATGGCCATGAGGGAGTCCAAGGATCTGAACAAGATGGAGCTCCATGACTTATTTGCAAATCTAAAGGCCTATGAGTTTGAGCTCGAAACCAGATCAGAAGCGCCTTCAACATCCCAGCCAACTAAAGCTCTTGCTGCTGTTACTGCTGAACCATGCTCTCCAAGCACGAGCAAATCAGCAGATCAACTCTCCGATGACGTCATGTCCCTCTTCGTTAAGAAGTTTGGGAAATACCTGAGAAGATCTTTCAACCCTGCTTCTACCTCTTTCAATAATTATAACAAATCTGATAAAGTATCTACTGATTTGAAATGCTATAATTGTGATCGTCCAGGTCATTTTGCTGCTGATTGCAACAGACCAAAGAGAGACGATAGATACAAGAGAGATGATAGAAGAGCTGATGATCGCTACAGGAAAGAAGAGCGATACAAACGCGATGACGAAGATAATGAAAGAAATGTTGAGAAGTCCAAGGACAAGTCCAAGGACAAGTACAAAGAAAGATCAAGCGACAGGAAGATGAAGACTAACAACAACAAAAGATTCAGTCGCAAGCATGATCGCAAAGTGTTGGTTGCTGAAGAAAGCACCAAAAGCTGGGCTGATAGCGACTCAGATTCAACCAGCAGCAGCTCATCTTCAAGCGAGAGTGAACAAGAGGAGGTTCACTGCTTCATGGCTGACCAAACAGATGAAGATGAGGTATTTGATTTCTCAAATGTTAAATTTACACGAGATGACCTTGTCATAGCACTTAATGACATGGTAAAAGAGTACTGAAAGCTTTCTCATTCATTCGAGGAAGCTAAAGCTGAAAACATGAGTTTAAAGAGTAGTTCAGCTGAATCAAGTTCTGATGAACAAGAGGATGCTGACATTCTAAAAACTGAGTTGAGTAAGCTACAAGCGGAGAATGAGTTATTGAGAAATGAGATCAGCGAGCTCAAGGCTGAAGTCGCTAAATCGACTGTAGAAATGAGCTCCTATAACAAGGCTAATATTACTCTCCAAAAGCTATATGAAAGCCAAAAGCAAGCTGGTGATAAGACTGGCATTGGATTCAGCAATAGTGAGTTCTGTGAAGGAGAGTCGAGTACTCAATCACGACCAGCCCACGACAAGTTCAATAAACTGAGCTTTGTCAAAGCTGATATGATATATAATTGTCTTGAGTCGGTGAAGTATGATAATCAAAACTCCCCAAAGCTGAACGAAAATGGAAAAGCTGGTATCGGCTTTTCAAAACCTGAGAGTTTCAAGCCTAACTGGCTAAAGAACAAATTGGATAAAGACAAAGCGAAAGCTAGTCCAAAACCATTTGTTCCCAACCAGTCGTGTCACAACTCGAAGAAGGTTAAATCGGGTTGGAAAAAGTTTCAGCAGAGGAGAGATCAACATGATCATTATATGAAACCAAAACTCAAAAGAACAGCACGAGATTTTGCACACACTTTCGTGGATCCTAGAAGTGGAAAAACCGTAAGGATTGTTCAAATCTGGGTCCCGAAAGGGGTAATCCAATCAGGACCCAAGTAAAATTGGGTACCAAAAGTGAGTTTCTTGCGTGCAGGTCAGCAGGTACGAATCAACAGACACATAAAAAATATGGTACCTGGACAATGGTTGCACAAGACATATGACTGGAAATCCAAAGCTGCTGAAAGATGTAATTCCTCACAAAGGAGCAAAAATTGTCTTCGGAGATAACGCATATGGTAACACTGTGGGTAAGGGTAAGCTTATCCACGGTAACATTTCTATTGCTGATGTACTTGTTGTTGATAACTTGCGTTACAATTTGATTAGTATCAGTCAACTTTGTGACAAAGGTTTTCTTGTTAATTTTCAACAACACACGTGCACAGTTCAGGATTCAAGTGGTCTAACTGTGTTGGTGGGTAAGCGTTCTGGAAACACTTATGTTATCAACTGGTTAGAGCAAGTGAAGTCTGAACATTTGTGTCTTGCAGCTGGCTCTTCCAAGAGCTGGTTGTGGCACCAGCGAATGAATCATTTGCACTTCAAAACTATTGCTAAATTGAGCACGCATGATATGGTTTCTGGCTTGCCAAAAATAACTTTTTCAAAGGAAAAGATTTGTGCTGCTTGTCAACTGGGAAAACAAATCAAATCAACTTTCAAAACCAAAGGCGGTAAACGTTCTTCCCGAAGCTTAGAGCTTTTGCATATGGATCTTTTTGGTCCTGCTTCTATAACCAGCTTAGGGGGAATGAACTACACCCTAGTTGTCATTGATGATTTTTCAAAATATACTTGGGTGGTGTTTTTAAAAGCAAAATCAGATACCGCTGACCAGTTGATTAGGCTTTTGAAACGTTTACAAAATGATAAATCTTGTACAGTCAAACGGATAAGAAGTGATCGAGGAACAGAGTTTTTAAATCAAAAATTATCTTCTTATCTGGATGACATTGAATAAAGCATGAGCTTTCAGCAGCTAGAACTCCTCAGCAAAATGGCCTAGCTGAGAGGAGAAATCGAACTTTAAAAGAAGCTGCTAGATCCATGATTTCTTATTCAGGCATTTCGCAAAAATTTTGGGCAGAAGCAGTTAATACAGCATGTTATACTCAGAACAGATCAATGATAAATAGGATGGTTGATAAAACGCCCTATGAGATCTGGAATAGCAAGAAGCCTGACATTTCTTATTTCAGGGTGTTTGGATGCAAATGCTTCATTCACAACAATGGCAAGAAGCATCTAACAGCTTTTGAACCAAAATCTGATGCAGGTATCTTTTTGGGATATTCAGCAGTAAGCAAAGCTTATAGAGTGTTCAACAGCAGAAGTTTGAATGTTGAGGAAACTGCTCATGTAGTTTTCGATGAAACTAGCTTCAAGTCCAACTCAGCTGCAAGTCTTCACGATTTATGCTCACGTTTAGAATCAACAAGTCTTGATGACTCAGACGATGACGTGGCACCAAGAGAATCAGCTGAGGAGGAACAATCAGCAGTGGTCACAACGCACAACTACTTTCAACAAGATCCAGCAGGTAATCCAGTTGTTATTGATTTAACTAACTTGGATCAGCAGGATCGAATTACAAGTGCACCAGCTGCTGGAGAAGAAGCGTCGAAGAATCAAAGAAATGTACCAGCAGATGACGCTCAACCATCGACTGGCCAACCAGCAGGAAGCAATTCACAAATCGTATCAAGTTCACCTGCTGAACATCCAGTCGTGAGAAATTGTCAAGTAGTATCTCCTGCTGATCCATCAGTAGCGAGAGATACTCATCAAGCATCAAGGCAACCAGCTGGTGAACCAGCAGGAAGCACATCAAGTCTACCTGTTGATGTACCAGCAGCGAGCATATCTTACCAGCAGGGAGCAGACGCACAAGCTAGCGATTCAAATCAATTGGCGTCTGCTGATCCAGCCGTTGCAAATTATCCAGCAACTCAGGGGGAACAACAACAATCAAATCCCATTGGACTTGATCTTCGGTGGAATAGAAATCATCCACCTGAGCAAGTCATCGGTAATTTTGAATCCCCTGTTCTCACTAGAGGCCAGCTATCTCAATATGAACATTTTGATGCTGCATTCATCTCGCATATAGAACCTAAGATAATAGATGAAGCTTTAGCTGACCCAAGCTGGATAGAAGCTATGCAGGAAGAATTGAATCAATTTGCACGAAATAAAGTATGGCAACTTGTACCTATACCTAAGAATCATTCAGTCATAGGAACTCGTTGGGTCTTTAGGAACAAGCTGAATGAAGATGGAATAGTTACAAGAAATAAAGCTAGACTGGTAGCACAAGGCTTTAGGCAAATGGAAGGAATAGATTTTGATGAAACATTTGCTCCAGTAGCTAGATTAGAAGCCATTCGCATGTTTCTTGCATATGCTGCATACAAAGACTTCAAAGTCTTTCAGATGGATGTCAAGAGTGCTTTTCTTAATGGCATCTTGACAGAGGAAGTGTATGTTGCACAACCTCCTGGCTTCATTGATCATACAAATCCTGAGTTTGTTTACAAACTGGACAAAGCTCTATATGGGTTGAAACAAGCACCCAGAGCTTGGTATGACACTCACGAATTTCCTGCTAGAACATAAATTTACAATAGGCACAGTTGATAAGACTCTATTTAAATTTGTTAAGGATGATCATGTTCTACTCGTTCAAATATATGTTGATGATATTATTTTTGGATCATCTAACCCCAAACTGTGCAAGAAGTTTTCCAAGTTGATGCAGGACAAATTCGAAATGAGTATGATGGGGGAGCTGACTTTCTTCTTGGGCTTACAAGTGCGCCAGTTGGAGAATGGCATATTCATCAACCAGGCCAAATATACTAAAGAACTGCTGAAGAAGTTTGGAATGGAAAATAGTTCAGCAGCAGCTACTCCCATGAGTTCCACAATAAAGATGGACAAAGATGAAGCTGGATCTGCCATTGAGGTATCTTTGTATCGTGGAATTATAGGCTCTTTGCTTTACTTAACTGCTAGCAGACCAGACATCATGTTTGCTGTCTGTATGTGTGCTAGATTCCAAGCAGAGCCAAAGCAATCACATTATATTGCTGTTAAGAGAATCCTCAAGTATTTAAAGGGTACTTCCAACGTGGGTCTTTGGTATCCCAAAGACTCAGGCTTTAATCTAATTTGGTATAGTGATGCAGATTACGCAGGTTGCAGGATTGATCGCAAGAGCACGAGTGGAACATGTCAATTATTAGGGGATCGACTGATCTCTTGGTTCAGTAAAAAGCAAACATCGATTGCCACATCAACTGCTGAAGCGGAGTATCTTGCTGCTGGCAGTTGTTGCGCACAAATCCTGTGGATTCAACACCAATTGAAGGATTATGGCATTGATGCTTCTGAAGCTCCTATTCTCTGTGACAACACAAGTGCTATTGCCATCACTCAGAACCCTGTGCTGCATTCACGAACCAAGCACATCGATATAAGGCATCACTTCATAAGAGACCACGTGCTAAAGAAGGACGTTCGGCTGGAGTATGTGTCAACTGAGCAGCAAGTAGCTGATATTTTCACAAAGCCTCTGCCGGACGCTAAGTTTTCTTATTTTAGAAACTCTTTAGGTCTTCTTGAGTTGCCTTAAATTGTTTGTGCACTAACGCTTTTACAGGTTGATAAGCCATAGCTTAAATCAGCAGCAGGTTTGTTGTTCAGGGGGAACGACTAGCCTACCTGCTGAAATAAGCATTTTATGCGTTTGAAGTATATTAGTCGTAGGGGGAATCAGATGCTGATTTAATAAGCGTGACGTCAGCAGAACATGTTGCTGCTGGAAATAATCAGCAGTTGCGTGTATACTGCTGGTGCTTATAAGATATCAGCACTTGCCACCCTCAGCGCAATATAGAATCAGCAGTAGTGTTTTTACACTTACTGTATCAGCAGATGTGACTACAAAACCTTTGGCGTGAAGTTATCTATTCTTTATGCATTATTTGATTAAAATTTTGGAAAATTATTTTCACCGTACGATCAAAGTTTTTGAAAATTTTCAAATCTTTTTCAAAACAGTACGCGCTAACGGATGGTTGACACGTGTCTTCCCATGCAAACAGTCACATCAACATTCTCTCTCTCCAAAAACTTTTCGTATTCCTTATATACTACGCGCTGACTGTTCATTGTCTTTTACCTTGCTTATTTGCTCTCAATCGTATTTCTATTGCGTTTATTTTCTCCTTGAAAAGATTTCACAGGCATTTTCTTCGACGATCTACAATCGAAATGGCGTCCTCTCTCTACTCAAATGCTCAACACGTGGATTTTGAATCAGTTCTTGGCATGGATGACCCCGGCATGGTATCAATGTTTGAAGCTCTTATGGCCTCCGGCCTTAGAGGTTTTCTGGGCTGCCCTGCAATAGTGTATGAAGATGCTCTGGTTGATTTCTTTGAGAATGCTTCTGTTCGCAATGGGGTGGTTTTCAGTACCGTTGGTGGTCAGTTAGTGGAGATTTCTGAGAAGCTTTTTGCAGAGACTTTTGAGTTGTCGGTTGATGGTTTGGGGGATTTGTCTGAGATGCCAAAGGATGCAATCTTTGATGCGAGGAGCATCGTTTCTTTATCTGGAGAGCCGATCAATTTATCAGGAAGGAAAAACCAAATGAAAATGCACTTTCGTCTTCTCTGTGATATTGTGGCTAAGGCTATTTCTGTTAAAGCCGGATCCTTCAACGCCATTACGGTTGAGAAGTTTTCCTTAATGACGGTGGTTGTTTGCGGTGTGAAGATGAACTGGGCTAAGTTTTTGTTCGGTGTTCTGAAGAAGATGGTGACTGCGGGGTCGAAGCAAGCCAAGGGCTTTGCAATTCAGATTAGTCTGTTGTTGGCGACCTTTCCTACTTTGGAGTTGGGTGAGTCTTCTGAGTTTCCAGCCTCCAAGATTCTTTCTAAGAAGACAGTGCTTCGTTTTGTTTCCATCAATGATAGAGATGGTGCTGAGGAGGTTGCTGGGGCAGCAAAGAAAAAGGCTGTCTCAAAGAAGAGACCTGCTGCTGATGTTGGAGCAGCAGTACCCAAAAAGAAGCGGTCTCTCAAGAAGAAATCTATCTCTTCTTTGGAATTGGTAGAGGTTGCTGAAGAGGCTATTCCGATTCAGCAGGTAGTGGAGCCGTTGGATTTTGAGGAGCCTAGATGCTCATCTGCTGATGCTGTGGACTTGATAATTCAGCAGGTGCTCGATGAAACGCGAGCAGCTGATGCACCTGCTGATATAACTCAACCAGCAATTACTGAAGAGAAGAACTGGTTTGATCTTCCATACGATGATCTTGTTAAGCAGTGGGAAGCAGAGCGTCCAGTGGTCACGGCAAGTGACACTGAGGATGAGATAGCAACTGTTGATGTTGCTCCTGCTGATGAAGTTCAGCAAGTCCAGGATTTTGAGGCCCCGATCTCTGCTGAAGATGTGCTTAGCGCTGATGAGCAAATGTCGCTGGATGATATTCTCTTGTCAATTCCAGTTGATATTCCTCTGCCCTCCACCTGCATGGAAGTTACGAAGATCAAGATGGGCCAAATGATCAAGATTACAGGCGTAACTGAGAAGACCTGGTTTCTTAACAGTCTACCTCGTATTCCTGCGGATGACAAAGGCAAAGAAATTTTGGTGGCGAAAGACCCTGTTAAGGGCAATCCTGCTGCAGAGCACTATTCTTTGATTTGTGCCGATATCGATCTGCTTGTGAGTTTGCGAGCACAAGTAATTGATGAGGTAGCTTCATTCTTTCATTCTTTCAGCCTAAGGAAATTGGCCTCAATAAATATTGAAGAGATGTACAGAAAAGGAGAGCAGGTTTTGTCTAAAATTTTTGAAGGGAGCCCACGCGATCGAGGCGCTGTTATTGCCAGATCCAACTCAAACACTCGATCGTTGTGCTGGATCAGGAGAATGCTTTTGGTTGATGGATTGTGGGCGGTGGAGTTTTGTGCTGATAGATGGGTGAAGATTCCCAAGCGGATTATTTCTACTGAAGTTCCCCGACAGCGGCAATACGATGACACTCTACCAACAATGAGTGTATTTTTCAAGCTGTTGAGGAAGCGGTGGGCTGATGTATGTGTGGAGGTTGTTGAGTTTTGTACCTCTCCGAGACTTCTTCCGATTGGTTCTTCACAGTTTTGCAGATCGTTACAGTTGGCTGAACCAGTTTCCAGTTTTGCCTCTAGCCGGTCTTCGGTTTTTGCTCTCAGATTTTCTCAGTTTTGCTCAGTATTCATTGATTTGAGTTTATTCAGTTGGCTGCCAAGTACAGATATTTCAGAGTTTCTTTCATCTATTGCGTTGGATAGGACAATTTTGCGCAGTGTACAGCGATCTCAGGATTCTTTTGCAGTTGCTCCCAGTGTACAGCTTAGTTTGGAGCAGCACCAGTCTTCCTCTTCTTCTGATAGTTCTTCGTTGCTACATTTTGATCAAACAGATATCGATGCGACTGCGTCTTCTCGACCTACTTTTTCTCCAGATTTCTCTGCTGTTCTTGCCGATTTCCAAGCTGCTCTTTCAGAACAGATGTTTGCATTTCAGAGTGAAATTTCTTCCAGGATGCATAAAATCGAGAAGAGCGTATGTGACTCCCTGAAGGATCAAGCTGATATTTTCAAAAATTTATCTCAGGGAGCACGACAAGAAGTCCGCACTATCGATGATGTTCACACTATTCGCTTCAACGAATTTCGCAAAAATGTCCTCACTCAGAATGCTACTATCTTTCAAGGACTAGCGGATGTTCGACAAGTAGTGGATGCTGTTAATGCGAAAGTGGACATCATGGCCAAGCGCTTAAATGATATTCAAAAGGA
>KV000010.1:0-13691 GCA_001598015.1 Dorcoceras hygrometricum | reverse complement strand
TGCTTCTCTTCATCTGCTGATCTTCATCATCTGCTGAATTAACAATACGACGTCGCTTCTCTTTTGCGCTTAGCATCATCTGCTGAAATCCATCTGCTGATTGTGATGACATCAAGGCTGATGTCATCACAGCTCAATCCAAATTTAGCGCCTCTTCTCATCTGCTGAATCTCCAACTGTAGCTTCAGCTTTGCGCTTCTCTTCATCTGCTGAATCTTCAACTGTAGCTCCTGCTGAATGATGACGTCACTGCTGATGTCATTTACAATTTACGCTCCAGCTGATCTTCTTCGCTCCAGCTGATCTTCTTCGCTCCAGCTCCAGCTACGCTTCTTCTTCTAAGCTCCTTGAATGGCGACTGTTGATAGATTCATCAACAGTACTTATATCTTTGCGACTGCTAACAGATTCGTCAGCAGTACTTATAACTTTGCGACTGCTAACAGATTCGTCAGCAGTACTTATAACTGAATCTTCTTCTTCTTCAATAGCTTTCTCCAGCAAGCTTCTTGAATCCAGTCCCAGCTGGTTCACTTCATACTTTAGCTCTTCAGCTGGTTGTCATCGTTTCAACGAACAGCTGATATAACTCTGGACGTCTCCATTGCTAATTCAACTGCTGATTCCATGAATCACCAAACCATCTGCTGATCGATAATATTGCGAACCAACTGCTGAACAAATATAGCTGCTGCTGATCGTCTTCTTTGTTTCTAAAACATGTACACTTAAATAGAATTGTTAGAATAACAACAACAGGTTTTGTGTAATTCAAAACTTAATTAGGATCTGTCAAAACAGATCCAACAATCTCTCCCTTTTTGATTTACACAAAACCTCAAACAAACAATGCATGATCTAACAATTCTCTCCCTTTTTGTGGGAATCAAAAAGAGAGTGAACTGCTGGACTTCCCGATTTAAAACAAAACTCTCCCTACACTGTTACAACAAAAACAACGAAACAGCAGGAGTTTTAACTTTGAAAAACAAAACAGCTTTGGGAAGCACCATATGCAACAGTATATGATTTTGAAAAGCGAAACTGATGCATAACTAAAAATTATAAACGACAGTGACGCCACTCTCCCTGTCTTTTATAACATGAGCTCAAATCATTTTCAAACTTCAAAATTTTGCATCAACTGAAATCCGCAAAACAGAACAGGTTTTGTGTAATTCAAAACTTAATTAGGATCTGTCAAAACAGATCCAACAGCAAGTACCTGCAATCTCCTGGCGTTTGATAGATTCATCAACAGTACTTATAAATGAAATCTTCTTCTTCTTGAATAGTGACTGTTGATAGATTCATCAACAGTACTTATAAATGAAATCTTCTTCTTCTTGAATAGTGACTGTTGATAGATTCATCAACAGTACTTATAAATGAAATCTTCTTCTTCTTGAATAGTGACTGTTGATAGATTCATCAACAGTACTTATATCTTTGCGACTGCTAACAGATTCGTCAGCAGTACTTATAACTTGAATCTTCTTCTTCTTCAATAGCTTTCTCCAGCAAGCTTCTTGATTCCAGTCCCAGCTGGTTCACTTCGTACTTTAGCTCTTCAGCTGGTTGTCATCGTTTCAACGAACAGCTGATATAACTCTGGACGTCTCCATTGCTAATTCAACTGCTGATTCCATGAATCACCAAACCATCTGCTGATCGATAATATTGCGAACCAACTGCTGAACAAATATAGCTGCTGCTGATCGTCTTCTTTGTTTCTAAAACCTGTACACTTAAATAGAATTGTTAGAATAACAACAACAGGTTTTGTGTAATTCAAAACTTAATTAGGATCTGTCAAAACAGATCCAACAGCAAGTACCTGCAATCACTTCTCCTGGCGTGCCTCTGATTGCTCCCACGTCATGGCATTCACCTGGGCATGCTGGGTCCTGAGAAATGAGGCTGGGAAGACTGTACAAAACGCGAAGGACTAGACTGCTGGAACGGCCTATACTGCGTCTCCCCCACTCTCTGCTGCTGAGCAGGGAAAGAACGACCCCAAGAAGATCCTCGTGGACGACCATGAGGTGGGGCGGCGGTGTGCTGAGATCCAGCCAAAGGACACACCAGCGCAAAATGTCCATACTGCCCACAATTGTTGCATGTACTTTGCACCCCAACACACTGCGCCATAGGGTGCTTTCATCCACACTGACCATAGAACTCGGCCCTGGGACTACTGCTGCTAGAACTGCCCGAACCAAAAGAACTAGAACCCGAATTCTTCTTGAACTGATGACCACGAGGCCTAACCTGTGGCATCCATACTGTTGGGCTGGCCGCTGTTGGGGTGGCTGGATGTCTGCGAAGACTGGGAAGGTTGAACCCCCGAAACCATGGGACGGTTACCTTGCACTACTTGCGGCCTAACACAAGACCTACGGTTCTACAGTCCCTCCTCAATATCCATAGCCTTGTCCACCACATCCGCATAACTAGTCGGTGAACTTTCCAGCACCAAAGAATACAGATCCTCATTCAGCCCTTCCAAGAACTTGTTCCCATTCTCCCTCTCTCGGCCAGAAACATGCGGAACATACGCAAGAAGAGAAGAAAATCTCCAGGCATACTCCCCCACAGACATAGTCCTTTGCACCAGGTTATCAAACTCATGCTCCCTGACGTTAACATAGGACTCTGGGACGTACTCCTGTCGGAAGGCAGTACAGAAACTGTTCCACGAGATCCCAACACCGATCTCCTCTAAAGCTCAAGAAGCACCTCTCCACCAACGCTCAGCATTTCTTCTCAGTTGGAACATAGCCAAACTCAATCTACGCTCGTCATTGTACCTCACACGATCAAAAAACCCGGTAATGTGCTGCAACCAGGACTCTGCATCGGAACTAGACTCATCACCATTAAACGTCTGAGGGTTCATCCGTTGAAACCTCGCTATCACAAGTTCCATGTAGTCCACATGGGCTGCCAGCTCATCTACCTCATCCTCAACCTGTTAGGACGTCTACGAAGAGGAATAATACGCTGCACTTCCTCTTTCTGACCCTCGGATTACTCCGGAATCTATCCTTTCACTCTACCCCTACGTCTAGGCGGCATCTACGAGATAGCTAGAACAGTAAGATCACATAGCAAATAAATCACATAGTCAAGCACATGCAACAAGCAACACTGTGCCTAGACTCAAGTGTGATCAAATGAAATTGAGTTTATCCCATCTTAAGCTCCGATACCAAAACTATCAGGCCTCGTGCACAATACAGAGATAAGGCACGTAATAACAATAGCGAAAGCATTTAAAATAGTGGCTAAAATTTTTCTCTTTGGCCTGACATAGAAAACATAAATTTAAAAATACATTGATATCCAAAATACTGGTTTTACAAAAATCGAAAACTAACTACAACACCTACAACACGAACTAACATAAAAGCAAAGAGTGACTCCCAATCAACAACCAAAGGATCCATGATGAGTCTCTCGCTCAACAAAGATACAATACACTATAACATTAATATACTATATATAACTGGGACACTTTATCCACCTCCTGGGGCACTACCAGCTGGATCAACTCCACATGCAGCTGAGAAACCATGATAACCTGAAACAAACACAGGCAAACAGAACAACCAGCCCCAGAGGGACATGGGGTCAAACCCCAGTACGGAGAGTAACTGAAAAAAATCTAATATATAGCAACAGAAAATATGCAGATGCTATGCATGAGAACAAGGCTACAACCGAAAGCAGGGAGCCAAAGGATCTCAAGAAACAGCTCAACAACTGATACTGTGACGCCGAAACCCATGGGAGCCAATGAAATTTGAGTAAATTTAAATTTGAAAGAAATAGAAGGACTAAATTCGAAATAAGGTAAGCCGTATTCCCTTACACAAAACTAAAACGAAGTCGATGGCGCCAAAGGTGAACAGTAGATATAGATTTGACGAACGATTCAATACACTATCGCGCAATGCGACATTACAACTACTGGAACTCTACATGAATTCTCCATTGTTGTAATGGATCTTAATACAGTTGTCAAAATATCAAAAACAACAACAGCTATGACTACGGGGAACGCCAGCCGTTGACAAACACATGCAGCCCCCAGATCTGGTTCAACTTGAACCACCCGCCTGCCCCTGAGCTGCCTCACCTGCATCGGGAAAACTAGTGAGCCTAGGGGCTCAACAAGTCAAACTGAGGGTAACAAAGATCACATAAATGCAGGCATATCTGGATCGTAATACATAAATTAAAGGAAGACATCTGAATCTGAAATCTAGGTACTGAAAGACAACTCGGAACTCGGATCTGAATTTCTTATACTAGATTACTTATGGTCTAGAGGCCCTCTGGGGGTCCTTGTGCATGAAGCATGTTAACTGATCAGTAACTTCTCTGTGAAGGGATTACAATATTTCCATAATCCTGTCCCTTCCATGAAGGGATTACGGTCCTACTGTAATCATGTCCCTTCCTGAGTGACCGTGTCCTCTATACTATAAATCGTTAAATCTAAAACTTTACTTCCTTTAACGGAAATAGCTATATACTAGCTCTAGATCGAAAGTCGATCACGATCTGGTTCAACTTGCGCCACCCGCCTGCCCCTGAGCTGGCTCACCTGCATCGGGAAAACTAGTGAGCCTAGGGGCTCAACAAGTCAAACTGAGGGTAACAAAGATCACATAAATGCAGCATATCTGTATCTTAATACATAAATTAAAAGAAGACATCTGAATCTGAAATCTAGGTACTGAAAGACAACTCGGAACTCGGATCTGAATTGCTTATACTAGATGACTTATGGTCTAGAGGCCCTCTGGGGGTCCTTGTGCATGAAGCATGTTAACAGATCAGTAACTTCTCTGTGAAGGGATTACAATATTTCCATAATCCTGTCCCTTCCATGAAGGGATTACGGTCCTACTGTAATCATGTCCCTTCCTGAGTGACCGGGTCCTCTATACTATAAATCGTTAAATCTGAAACTTTACTTCCTTTAACGGAAATAGCTATATACTAGCTCTAGATCGAAAGTCGATCACTGAAATCAGGTAGATTCACTGCTATGAAACTCATTTTTATCTTTAAAAACACTACTGAGTGTACAGCTGGGCTCGAAGCTGATGATAGCAAGAACTAGCTCTGAAGGAACGACTCGAGCGTGCAATCAGATGCGGGTTAAAGAAAACAGATCTTATATGCAAAGGCAAGCTTTGGTTATGTAAACAGATCTTAGGTGTGGAACTGCACACAGAGGTGAATAACAGCTTTGACTAAAGAGAATGGCTTGTGAATGGGAAAGACAGATCTGGTTCTTCGAAAACAGATTTGACTGAATAAAACAAACCAGATTTAGAAAACAGTAACAGGAGCTTCGGAGCAAGAATTTCAGATTTGGTAGGTTACTAAGCTGTGAGGAACCCAACAACAGTTTTGGCTAAGGACAACGTTACGCGTAGAAAAAGACATGGATAATAAACACGAAATACTTCTTCGACTCAGACAGTCCCTAAACAAACTAGCTTCGCTTATCAAATCGGAACTCACTCCCGATCGAACCAGCGTTGCCTATCCGTATAGATTCGATGTACAGAGCCATCGTAATACTTAGGAACAACAAGAAACTTCTCTTGGCTTTATCTTAACTGGAATTTGTACAACTCAATATATTTTAAAATAGAGCTGCTTGCTAAACCTTCTGATAAGTTTCCTCAAAAATAAAGTATCAAAGCAGTGAATCCATAGCTCAACTCAAACATTAACTGAAACTGAAACAAGCAAGCATACACAGAAAACAACGAAGTAATATATGTTTTCCAGATGTAGCAAGAATCAAATTTACTTGCCTGAATGAAGATTGCAACGTGCAGATGGCCGTGGCTGGAAGTCTCCTCAAGCACACTTCTGAGAACTTCTTAGTATTTTTTTAAAGAACTTAACGTTTTCTTGCAACCAAAATGAATCCAGAACCTTACGTAAAAAATTTTATACAAGGAAGAATGATTGGGTAGTAGGTAAAAACACTTGAGTAGGCATGGTTGTCGTTCCAACTCTTGTCCTTTTAAAAGATTTGCTAAAAACTCCCTACTACTATTTTAAATTTGAAATCATGCTACCTTATTTTAACAAAACAGATCTCCCAACTGAAATAATTTTTTTTTTGTAAAGGAGATTCAGATCTGGACCATTTCAGATTTGTTCTTGGGGAGAAATCCTTTCGGAGCCTTCTGGACCGTTGCTTCAAAGCTGGAAAAAATAAAATCAGATTTGAACTGAAATCTTAAATGCTCAAAATCTCAAAACAGCCTTAGAAAACATATGCTGATCGATTTGTGGTCCTACGGATTTTAGGGCGCTACAACTCTACCCTCCTTAATGGAATTTCGTCCTCGAAATTTACTTACCAAACAGCTCTGGGTAGAGACTACGCATATCCTTTTCTGTCTCCCAAGTTGCTTCTCGTTCAGATTGGTTAGATCACTGAACTTTAACCATTGGGATGCTATGGTTTCTTAACTTCCTATTCTCTCTATGAAGAATCGTTTCAGGTCCTTCCTCATAACTCAGATCAGGTGCAAGTTGGATTGGCTCATAACTTAAAACATGCCACGGGTTGGGAACATATTTCCTCAAAGCTGATACGTGAAAAACATTATGCACCGAGGACAGATGTCGGGGTAAAGCTAGTCTATAAGCCAGCGTTCCTAATTTGTCCAAGATCTCGTATGGACCAATGAACCTTGGGCTTAGCTTAGCCTTCTTACCAAATCTCATTACACCTTTCATCGGTGCTACCTTTAAGAAAACATGATATCCAGATTCGAAGCTCAACTCGCGGCGTCTGTTGTCAGCATAGCTCTTTTTCCTGCTCTGAGCGGTTCTCAATCAATCTCTTACTTTCTTAATAGCTTCAACAGTTTGTTCTACTAAGTCAGGTCCCAAACCAGCTCGTTCTATTATCTGCATTTTCTTCCATAGAGAGCTTAGTAAGGGGCCATCTGAATGGATGCTTGGAAGATATTGTTGTACGTGAATTCTACCAAAGGCAGCTTTGAATCCCAGCTCTCTGAAAAATCAATAATACAAGCTCTGAGCAGATCTTCTAACATCTAAATCACTATTTCTGATTGACCATCTGTCTGGGGGTGAAAACCGTGCTAAAGGTTAACTTAGTACCCAAATATTTATGTAAACTTTTCCAAAAGGCTGACGTAAACTTTGGATCTCTATCAGATACAATCGAAACTGGAATCCCATAAAGTCTTACTATCTCTCTTATATACAACAACTTAGTACCCAAATATTTATGTAAACTTTTCCAAAAGGCTGACGTAAACTTTGGATCTCTATCAGATACAATCGAAACTGGAATCCCATAAAGTCTTACTATCTCTCTTATATACAACTCAGCATATTTTCTCACATCGTAAGTTGTCTTAACTGATAGGAATTGAGCACATTTGGTAAATCGGTCTGCTATAAACCATATTGAATTGTATCCTTGAACAGATCTGGGTAAACCAACTACAAAATCCATCGCAATACTCTCCCACTTCCATTCTGGTATCGACAGGGGTTTTAGCATCACAGCTGGTCTCTGATGCTCAGCTTTGACCAATTGAAACGTTAGGCACCCTGAAACAAATCTAGAAATATCGCATTTCATGCCTGGCCACCAATACAACTTCTGAAGATCTCTGTACATCTTAGTGCTCCCCGGATGCACTATATATGGGGCTGTATGAGCTTCTGTCATTGATCTTAAATTGTTCACACTAGGAACCCATAATCTACCTTGATATCTGACAACTCCTCTCGTTGTAGTATATAGATTATTCCCTCTGTCTATATCTTGCTTAACCCACTTCTGTATCTGCTCATCTAACAGTTGTACTTCTCAGATCTGATGTAACAGATTTGATCGAATGGTGAGATCTGCTAGAACTGCGGTACTATAACGGGGAATGAGCTCTAACCCAAAATTCTCAATCTCATATGCTAAGGGACTCTGAGCTGTGATCTGAGTTAACCCTATCGACTTTCTACTAAGAGCATCTGCCACCATGTTGGCTTTTCCTGGGTGGTAGCTAATGGTACAGTCATAATATTTGACCATCTCTAACCACCTCCTCTGTCTCATATTCAATTCTTTCTGGGTAAAGAAGTACTTTAAACTCTTATGATCTGTAAATATCTCACACTTCTCCCCATACAGATAATGTCTCCAGATATTAAGGGCGAAAACCACAGCTGCTAATTCTAAATCATGCGTGGGATAATTATTCTCGTGGTTCTTCAGTTGTCTGGAAGCATATGCTATTACTCTACGATTCTGCATCAAAACAGCTCATAAACCTAGCTTGGAAGCATCTGTGAAGATCACAAAATTCCCTTGCTCAGAAGGCATGGTCAAAACTGGAGCTTCTACCAACGCTTGCTTCAACTTCTCGAAACTCTGCTGACAACTAGGGGTCCATTCAAATTTAACTTGTTTCCTAGTCAACGATGTCAATGGAACTGCAGTCCTTGAAAATTCTTGAATAAATCGTCTGTAATATCCAGCTAGTCCCAAAAAGCTCCTCACTTCTGAAACAGATCTCGGCACAGGCCAATCTCGCACAGCTTCTACCTTAACTGGGTCGACTTCTAAACCATCCTTAGAGATGATGTGACCTAGAAACGCAACTTTCTCCAGCCAAAAATCACATTTGCTAAACTTAGCAAACAATCTCTTGTCCTTCAAAACTTGTAACACTATTCGAAGCTTAGTGGCATGCTCGAAGCTGGTCTTGGAATATACTAAGATATCATCTATAAACACTACACTAATTGATCCAAAAGTGGCTGGAAAACTCTATTCATCAGATCCATAAAAACAGATGGAGCATTAGTTAGTCCAAAAGGCATCACTAAAAAATCATAATGGCCGTATATTGTCCTGAAAGCTGTCTTATATACATCGGCCTCTTTAATCTTCAGCTAATGGTATCCAGATCTTAAATATTTCTTAGAGAACACAGCCGCTCCCTTGAACTGATCAAACAATTTCTCAATCCTAGGCAAGGGGTACTTATTCTTAATGGTAAGCTTATTCAACTCACTGTAGTCTATACACAATCTGAAACTCCCATCCTTTTTCTTAACGAACAAAACTGGGGCTCCCACGGGGATGTACTAGGTCGAATAAATCCCTTATCCAACAGGTCTTGAATTTGTTCTTTTAGCTCTTTCATCTCTGTAGGATCAAGCCTATAAGGAGGTCTAGAAACCGGAGCTGCTACAGGCACTAAGTCGATAGCAAACTCTATCTCTCTATCTTTAGGTAAACAACTGATGTCTTCTGGAAACACTTCTGGGAACTCATTCACCTTTCCTCAAACAACGCTGGGCCTTCATGGCGGAGACAAAGCGAGGAACTCTCTGAAGCTTGTCATATTTGAATGAAATCTGAGATCCCATGGACAGATTCACAACTACTGTCCTGAGCTTAAAGTCGATCACTACTCCATATCTGGATAACCAGTCTATTCCCAAAATCAAATCGAATTCAAGCATGGGAAAAAAACCAAATTTGCGGTATATGTCCTTGAAGTTCAAGCTCTAAGTCATGGATATGCTACTAGATATCAACTCTTCTCCTGATGGTACAGTTACGCAATAGCCTATAGACAATCTTTCTGGCTTATGTGGTAGAGGAACTCTCTGAAGCTGGTCATATTTGAATGAAATCTGAGATCCCATGGACAGATTCACAACTACTGTCCTGAGCTTAAAGTCGATCACTACTCCGTATCTGGATAACCAGTCTATTCCCAAAATCAAATCGAATTCAAGCATGGGCAAAAAACCAAATTTGCGGTATATGTCCTTGAAGTTCAAGCTCTAAGTCATGATATATGCTACTAGATATCAACTCTTCTCCTGATGGTACAGTTACGCAATAGCCTATAGACAATCTTTCTGGCTTATGTGGTAACTTCCTAACAAAATCCTCAGCCATAAAGGAATGGGTCGCGCCCGAATATAACAGGGAAAAGGAGGACAAACCAGCAACCAAAATCTTACCCGTAATCACTGTAGAATCGGGGTTAGCTTGCTCAGCTGTCATGACATAAGCTCTGTCAGGCACCAGTTGTTTCGACTGAGGACAGAAAATAGAGATGTGGCCTTGAGCACCACACTTGTAACATCCACTTTGGCCAGCTTTGCATTGTCTCGGGTGGTTCTTATGGCACTTGGGACAAACCGGCTTACTAATTCCAACTGGTACTGCATTGATAGGTTGGGCTGGTATAGGTTTTGGTTCTTGGGGTCGCTGTTGGTTCTTATTATTCTTCTTAAATGTCCTCGGATCTGCCTGCTGAAAAGATTTCCTCCTATGCTGTCTCTCCTGCTCCACATCTTTCCAATCCCTCTCCACTCGCAGGGCCTTATCTACTGCTTCCTTATAAGATCTGGGTCCTACTAACCTAACATTCAACTTGCTGTCTCTCCTGCTCCACATCTTTCCAATCCCTCTCCACTCGCAGGGCCTTATCTACTGCTTCCTTATAAGATCTGGGTCCTACTAACCTAACATTCAACTTGAATGTAGGTCTCAATCCTTCCACAAAGTGGCTCAACTTATCCTCAGGGTCCCTTCCAATAAGAGGTACAAAGTAATAGCCTCTCTCGAACTTCTGGATGTACTCTTGCACAGACAGACTCCCTTGCTTCAAGGTCAAGAACTCTCGCTTCAACTCAGACCTCTTGTCTGATGTGAAGTACTGATCAAAGAACCCTCATTTGAACTCATCCCACGAGAGATTTGTCAAATCCACTGACATCTTTGCTCCCTCCCACCAGATCATTGCATCATCCCTTAGCATATAGATAGAGTACCTTGGCCTATCCAGATCTGGAATCTGAAGGTACTCAAAAATCACTTCCATGGACTTAATCCAGCTCTTGGCAATAAGCGGATCAGTTGTATCACTGAACTCCTTCGGTTTTTGTATTCGAAACCTCTCCTGGGAATCCTCATGATGTGGTCCCCTGCTGCTCGAAGATTGGCCATTGTCCGGATTGCTCTACCAACAACTCTAAGAGTTGGGCAATACGAGCGTTACTATCTGGATTGGTTTCGTCTACTGGGGTGCTTCTTCTACCTCTCCCTCTTCCTGACATCTTAATCTATAGCCCGCAATCCACCACAAAAGAACATCAGAACTATAAAGATAAAGAACTCTTAACATAACAATAAAACTCACAAATCAGGAGATGCAGACGACGAAAGCTGCTCCAGACTGGGAAGGGTGTGTTTATCTCAGGAACCATGCTCTGATACCAAGTTGTGACGCCCAAACTCATGGGAGCCAACATAATTGGAGTAAATTTAAAATTTGAAAGAAATATAAGGACTAAATTCAAAATGAGGTAAGCTGTATTCCCTTACACAAAACTGAAACGAATCCGATGGCGCCAAAGGTAAAAAGTAGAAACAGATTTGACGAACAGATTCAACACACTATTGCGAAATACGACATTACAACTACTTGAACTCTATATGAATTCTACATTATTGTAATGGATCTTAATACAGTTGTCAAAATATCAAAAACAACAACAGCTATGACTACGCGGAACGCCGATCGTTGACAAACACACGCATCCCCCAGATCTAGTTCAACTTGCGCCACCCACCTGCCCCTGAGGTGCCTCACCTGCATCACGAAAACTAGTGAGCCTAGGGGCTTAACAAGTCAAACTGAGGCTAACAAAGATCACATAAATTCAGGAATATCTGGATCGTAATACATAATATAAAGCATGACATCTGAATCTGAAATATCGCTACTGAAAGACAACTCGGAACTTGGATCTGAATTGCTTATACTGGATGACTTATGGTCTAGAGGATCTCTGGTGGTCCTTGTGCCTGAAGCATGTTAACTGATCAGTAACTTCTCTGTGAAGGGATTACAATATTTCCATAATCCTGTCCCTTTCATGAATGGATTACGGTCCTACTGGAATCCTGTCCCTTCCTGAGTGACCTGGTCCTCTATACCATAATTCCTTAAATCTGAAACTTTACTTACTTTAACTGAAATAGCTATATACTGGCTCTTGATCGAAAGTCGATCATTGAAATCTGGTAGATTCACTGCTATGAAACTCATTTTTATCTTTAAAAACATAACTGAGTGTACAGCTGGGCTCGGAGCTGATGATAGCAAGAACTAGATCTGAAGGAACGACTCGAGCGTGCAATCAGATGCGGGTTAAAGAAAACAGATCTTATTTGCAAAGGTCAGCTTTGGTTATGTAAACAAATCTTAGGTGTGAAACTGCACACATAGGTGAATAACAACTTTGACTAAAGAAAATGGCTTGTGAATGGGAAAGATAGATCTGGTTCTTCGAAAACAGATTTGACTGAATAAAACAGACCTGATTGAAAAAACAGTAACAGGAGCTTCGGAGAAAGTATTTCAGATTTGGTAGGTTACTAAGCTGTGAGGAACCCAACAACAGATTTGGCTAAGGACAACGTTACGCGTAGAAACAGACTTGGCTAATAAACACGAAATACTGCTTCGAATCAGACGGTCCCTAAACAAACTAGCTTCACTTATCAAATCGGAACTCACTCCTTTTTGAACCAGCGTTGCCTATCCGTTTAGATTCGATGTCCAGAGCCTTCGCAATACTTAGGAACAACAAGAAACTTCTTTTTCTTTATCTTAACTGGAATTTGTACAACTCAGTATATTTTAAAACACAACTGCTTGCTAAACCTTCTGGTGAGTTTCCTCACTAAAGCATCAAAGCAGTGAATCCATAGCTCAACTCAAACATTAACTGAAACTGAAACAAGCAAGCATACACAGAAAAAAACGAAGTAATATATGTTTTCTAGATGTATCAAGAATCAATTTTACTTGCCTGAATGAAGATCGCAACATGCAGATGGCCGCGGCTGGAAGTGTCCTCAAGCACACTTCTGAGAACTTCTTAGTATTTTTGAAAGAACTTAACGTTTTCTTGCAACAAAAATGAATCCAGAACCTTATGTAAAACATTTTATACAAGGAAGAATGATTGGTTAGTAGGTAAAAACACTTGAGTAGGCATGGTTGTCGTGCCAACTCTTGTCCTTTTAAAAGATTTGCTAAAAACACCCTACTACTATTTTAAATTTGAAATCTTGCTACCTTATTTTAACAAAACAGATCTCCCAACTGAATTCATTTTATTTGTAAAGGAAATTCAGATCTAGACAATTTCAGATTTGTGCTTAGGGGGAAATACTTCCGTAGCCTTCTGGACCTTTGCTTCAAAGCTGGAACAAAGAAAAATCAGATTTGAACTGAAATCTTAAATGCTCGAAATCTCAAAACAACCCTTAGAAAAGATAGGCTGATCGATTTGTGGTCCTACGGATTTTGTGGCTCTACAGATACAGATCAACTGAAGATTGTGGCCACGACGTGTGTGAGTATATGGGAGCTACCCACTCAGGTCAACACACTATACCAGATGCATAACAAATCACTCAACCTACTGTTGCCCAACTCATGAGACGTGGGAGCTACCCACTCGGCTCATAGCATCTATCAACAACCCAGCAGGGAGATGAGGAGCACGGTATTGCCTCTCGTCCTCAATACAAGCATCCTGGTACACACAGGTTACGCAAAGCAGGAACGGCTAAC